>CAUYLG010042002.1:0-53501 GCA_963573385.1 Cacajao melanocephalus | reverse complement strand
TATTCCTTCCTGTCTCCATTGTTAAGCACAATTATTGGCATAAAAGAGGTTTTTAATACCCAATTTTAGACTGCATTCTAGCCTGGGCAATAGAACAAGAATCCCGTTCTCTCTCCCTCTTTCTCTTCCTCTTTCTTTCTCTCTTTCATTATTTTTTCTTTCTTTCTTTCACACTTTCTTTCTTTCTTCTTTTCTCTCTTTTTCTTTCTAAAAAAAAAAAGAGGATGAAAGATTCCGAATAAATAATCTAACATTATGTAAAAAAAAAAAAAAAACTAGAAAAAGAACAAAGTAAACCCAGAATTAGCAGAAGGGAAGAAATAATAAAAATCACAACAGAAACAAATCAGAGAATAGAGAAATGAAAGAAATAATTAACAAAATTAGGTTGGTTTTTTTTGAACAAACAAAATTTACAAACACTTAGCTAGTCTAAGAAAAAAAGAAGACTAAAATAATTTTTTTAATAAAAGTAAAGTGAAGAAATTAAAACAGATGCCTCAGAAATAAAAAGGATCATAATGGTCTATTACAGACAATTTTATGCTAAAAAATTAGATAACCTGGAGATAATGGATAAATCCCTAAAAAAAAAAAAGAACCTACCATGAGTGAGTCAAGAAGTAAAAAACCTTAACAGACCAATAACAAATAAAAAGGTTGAGGACATAATTTTTTTAAAACTTCCCAAAAAGAAAACCCAAGTGTAGATGGCTTCCCAGCTTTATTCTACCAAACATTCAAAGAAGAATTAATACCAATACTTCTTAAAATCTGCCAAAAAAAAATAGAGCTAGAAGGAATCTTCCAAACACATTTTATAAGGCCAGCATCATCTCAATATTTAAGCCAGACAAAGACATTACAAGAAAAGAAAGCTACAGACCAATCTCTCTAATGCACATTGATGCAAAAATTCTCAATAAAATATTAGGAAACCAGATCCAGTAATACATCAAAAATATTATACATGATCAAGTAGGATTTACCCCTGACATGAAAGCCTGGCTTGACATATACAAAAACAATCAATATTATGCATTACATTTAATAGAATGGAAGATAAAAGCTACATGATCATCTCCATTGACACAAAATAGCATTGACAAAATCCAACATCCTTTCTTGAAAAATCTCTCAACAGTTTAGGTATAGAAGGAAAGTTTTTCAACAAAATAAATGCCATTTATGAAACACCCATGGCTAACATTATAAGCAATGGAGAAAAAACTCTAAAAGCTAATATCCAGTAAAAGGTGAGGATGCACACTCTCACCATTTCTATTCAAAATAGTACTGTAAGTATTAGCAAGAACAATCAGACAAGAAAGAAAAATATCCAAATTGGAAAGGAAGAAGTAAAATTATCTCTATTTACAGATGTTATGATCCCCCAGGTAAAAAAAAATCCCAACAATTACACACACACACACACACACACACAAAATCAGTTAGAACTAATAAAATCATTAAAGTTGCAGGATTTAAAACCAGCATACAAAAATCAGTAGGATTTATATACACAAATAATAACCTAACTAAAAATAAATTTTTAAAATCTCATTATAGTTTAAAGAAAATAAATAAATACTTAGGAATAAATTTACTCAAGAAGGTAAAAGATCTGTACACTAAAAACAATAAAACATGGATGAAAGAAATTAAAGGAGACACAGACAAGTTGAAATATATCCCATGCTCATGGACCAGAAGAATTAATATTGTTAAAATAACCATACTACCCGGAGGAATATACAAATCCAATACAATCCCTATCAAAATCCCAATGGCATTGTTCACAGAATTTTCTAATCCTAAATTCCTGTGACATCCCTGAATAGCTAAAAGAATTCTGAGAAAGAAAAGCAAAGTTGGAAGCACCACACTTCCTGATTTCAAATCATGTTCTAAAGCTACAGTAATGAAAACTGTATGGTACTGGCATAAAAACAAAAACCTAGACCAGTGGAACAGAACAAAGGTCTCAGAAATAAATCCAAACATGTCAACTAACTTTTGACTTGGACATCAAGACAACAAAATGGGAAAAGTATCATCTCTTCAATAAATGGTGCTGGGAAAACTGGATTTCTGTATGCAAAAGAATGAAATGGGACCCTTATTTTACACCATACACAAAAATAAAGTCAAAATAGATTTTTAAAAAACTTAAATGTAAGAATGAAAACAATAAAACTCTTAGAAGAGAATGTAGGTAAAAGCACCTGGACATTGGCCTTGACAATGATTCTTTCAAACATTGTACCAAAAACTCAGTCCAAGAAAGCAAAGTGAAACTACATCCTTGCTCAGCAAGAAGAACAACCAACATAACAAAACAGCAACCTACAGATTGGAAAAAAAATATTTGCCAACCATATCTCTGATAAGAGGTTAATATCCAAAATTTATAAAGAACTCACCAAACTCAATGGTAGAAAAACAACCTGAATAAAAACTGCACAGAAAACATGAATAGACATTTCTTCAAGAAGATATAAAAATGGCCATCAGACATATGAAAATGTGTTCAACATTATTAATCATCAATAAAATACAATCAAATAAAACCACTATGAGATGCTACCTCACACCCACTAAATGGTTATTTTCAAAGTTAAAAGATAAATGTTGATGAAGATGTAGAGAAAAGAGAACTCTTGTATACTGTTGATGAGAATGTAGATTGGTAGCGCCATTAATGAAAAACAATATGGAGGGCTGGGTGCAGTGGCTTATGCCTGTAATCTCAGCATTTTGGGAGGCCAAGGTGGGTGGATCACTTAAGTCAGGAGTTCAAGACCAGCCTGGCCAACATGGTAAAACCCTATCTCTACTAAAAATACAGAAATTAGCTGGGCATGGTGGCACATGTCTGTAAGTCCCAGCTACTTGGGAGGCTGAGGCAAGAGAGTCACTTGAACCTGGGAGGCAGAGGTTGCAGTGAGCTGAGATCATGCCACTGTACTCCAGCCTGGCAGAAAAAAAAAAAAAAAAGAAAAAGAAAAATAAAAAAAGGAAAGCAATATGGAGGTTTCTAAATAAATTAGTATACACACACACATATGCTAAATGGAATATCATTCAGCCCTGAAAATAATAATGAGAACTCACCATTTGCCACAATGTATGTGAATCTGGAGGACATTATGCTATGTAAAATAAACCAGACACAGAAAGAAAAATATTGCATGATCTTACTTATATGTAGAATATTTTTAAAAATTAAAATATGCAGAGAGAACAAAATAGTGACAGGCTTAGAGAAAGGGAGTGGAAAGGAAATGGGGAGATGTAGGTCAAAGGATAAAAAGTAACAAATACTTAGGATAAACAAATCTAGAGATCTAATGTACAACATGAGACTATAGGTAATAAAGTTGTACTATATTTGGAATTCATGCTAAATAAGTAAATTTTAGCTGCTCTTGTCACAAAAACAACAAAAAATGGGTAACTGTGATATTATGGCTACAATAATTTGCTTTCCTAAAGTAACTTTTTTTACTATCTACATGTGTTCCATAACATCATGTTGTATATCTTAACTATAAACAAGAAAACTTGCTTTTAAAATAAGAGACTTGGAGTCTGGATTTATAGTTTGGTTTTCCCCTTGTATTCCTCAGCATTATGATGAGTCTTTTTTAATAACTGTATTAGTCTGTTCTCACACTGCTAATAAAGACACACCCAAAACTCAGTAGTTTCAAAGGAAAGAGGTTTAATTGACTCACAGTTCCACATGCCTGGGGAGAATTGACAATCATGATGAAAGGTGAATGAGGAGCAAAGTCATGTCTTACATGGCAGCAGGCAATAGAGTGTGTGCAGGGGAACTCCCCTTTATAAAACCATCAGTTCTCATGAGATTTATTCACTATCACAAGAACAGCATGGAAAGACCCACCTTCATGATTCAATTACCTCTCACTATGTCCCTCCCATGACATGTGGGAATTATGGGAGCTACAATTCAAGATGAGATTTGAGTGGGGACACAGCCAAACTATATCACTATCCTAGAAACTTATTCTACTATACAAACAAAGAGTTATTTTAATTCAGGCATATGGATCAAAGTCAGTACTGGGAAGCAAAAAATTATTTACAATTATAATATTTAATGAATCTGAAATTAGAATACAAGGTCAGGAAACTGATTTTTCTCCTAATTTTAACATACGTTTTAGAGGAAAAGTGCATTATTTTTAAAAGTTTTTTAAATTATAAATGCAACATATATTTATAGAAAAATTCCATGATATCTGAAAAGTAGAAAAGTAAAAAATACATATTTTTTCAGTTTTTTTATGCATAGTTTTTTTTCTCATTTGTTTCACATAGTTGAACTTGCCTATTTATGCTTAACAATATTTATCATTTTCCTTATTACAAAAGCAATACATTGCCACTGGAGAAATTTGGAGAACATGAAAAACACTAAGGATCAATAAAAGTTAGCTATGGCTCCACACCCACATTCAACCACTTAACATTTCATTTTTGTAGAAAAGTAAACCAAAAAAAGCATGATTTAATAAACATTAAATCATGCAAATCAGAACTGATGAAGACTAACTGGGAAAAACTTTGTTTCAGATTTCTCCGTCTAGACACAGGTACTCTTACTTGAGAAATACTTTTTCTTTCTCCTTGCTTTTGTCCATTATTCTGTATGAGTTCTCTCTGGGTTCTCCTAGCCAAAGAGAAGGCATCACTTCTTACGTGTTTCCTGGAGCAATCTCTGTTCAGACAGGTCATCACCCTTCTTTGAAACAGTAGCTTTAAATTTAACCTCATCAGAGGCTCTTACAAAGCAATCTCATTAGTGGTGTTCCCATCTCACCTATGTAGGGTGTCTCTCTTCTGCATAGAATCACAGCTATGATATGTAAAAGCAGTGCAATCTTGGCAAGTTTCTTACTTCAGCTTCCTCAATCCTAAAGTAGAAACAATAATAGCATGAAATTGTGGCAATGATTACATGAGTCAACATACTCAAGGCTCTTAGAATAGTGCTTGGCATACAGCAAACCCTAGATACCTGTCACTGTCATATGGGGTTGTTCACTTACCTTCCAAGTGAATTTCTTCTTTTAGCTATTTTATTAAGAATTATGTGATGATATTTTGAAATATTTTTGTGTACTGTAAGACCTTGATGTTGGCATTTATCTCCAGACTTTTCTTTGGAATCAGAAGGAAAAATCCTGCCTTGGGACCACAAGGGTCCCATACACCTGGGCCCCACGTTATTTTTCTAACCTTATCTGTTTATCACTGTGGGCCCCCAGTTCTATCGCTGCCTGCTCAGCATGACTTTGTTCTCCAGTAAATCAGACCTTGCTCAAATTCCAAACCTTCTTTAAACTTCTGCCCTTGCAGATACCTCTAAACACTTTATGGTGGTGTGGCTGATTGTGGATGCTACCTTTTATACATAACTCTCTCTTTTTCTTCTACATTTGCCTTTTCTTGTCTCAACTGAACTGTAACTTACTGAAGAAAATGCTCCTTTCTTCCAAAGCACCTAACACAAAAGGACTGATTTTTGTACATTTTGTTTTTATTAGTATTTTTTTAGAGCCAAATTCACCTTTCACGGAATCTATGAAGATGTATATACTGGTAATGTTTGGGACTTAGTGAGGAAGAACTTTCCAGAAAAATTACAGTAAGGATTGAAATGTAAAAAAAATGTAAATAAACAGAAAAAAATGTAAATATCATAAGTTGTCGAACCTACAAAATAAAGCTACCATAGCTTCTTTTTGTCCATATTTCACTTGCTGCTGTGATAAATCACTCCAAAGAGCTGCTGCATTCTCCAGAGTTCCTGAGGTCACTACTTTCTAGTCCTGCACTAAAAACTATGTCCTACCTAAGACAAATACTCTTCAAAATATCTATTCTTCCTAATAAAATTGATTTATACATCTAATTTAGTTTTATTGAAGACATTTTGGAAAATAAGAAATTATATAAAGAGCAAAGTAAGATGATAATAATTCTATTTGTTTTTACTCTGCTTTGAAGATATGTCATAATGTGAATATTTTCAAAATTAATTATGGCTTATAGAGTTATATAAGTTATCATACTTTCATATAATTGTGTCAATTTTAATGTTTTTATGTTATATAGATTATACTCATATAGATGGTCATAGTTTTACCATTTCCCTGTTATTGCATATTTTACTTACTGTTTTTTCTATTATAAGGAATGCTGTGAAAAATGAGACTTTACATGTGCCTGTTTCTCAAAATATCAACATTTCCTCAACACAGATTCTAAAAAATATAATTAGTGGAATCAAGGTACAGGTATTTAAACTAAAACTCTTGACTAATATTTCTTTTTCCAGAGTGCCTTCAGAGAGTCTACTACCAACACATGCTGGCCACACTTTCAGAACATAAGTATTTTTAAAAATATTTTCAAACTTTAGAGTTGAAAAAGAGAACACTATTGTTTTTATTTAGATTATTTGACTAATGATAGTCATGGATATTTTCAAAAGCATGTGACCTTTTCTGTTAATTTTTTCTTCAGGTATTTTACCCATTTTTCTACAGTAATGTAAGCATTTTTAAAAATATAGCAAAGATAGTAATTATTTGCCTGTATTATTGAGTACATATTTTCCATTTTGATTTCACAATTAATTTGATTCATGTTGTGTTGTAAAATACAAAGTATATATTTTAAATGCAATAAAATATACCCATCAAACATATATACATTCATGAGCTTTGACAAATGCATAAATTCATGTAACCATCACCCCAATTAAAATATAGAACTTTTCTGATTCTCCTGCCTCAGCCTCTCAAGTAGCTGGGATTACAGGCAAAAAAAAAAATATATATATATATATATATATATAACTTTTCCATCACTACAGATTTTTTCTTAGCACCCTTTGCAGTCAGTTTCTCCCTATTCCCAGCCTCCAAATCACTGACTTGCTTTCTGTCACTCAAGACCTTAAACAGAGCCCGGCGCCCTGGCTCACGCCTGTAATCCCAGCACTCTGGGAGGCCGAGGCGGATGGATCACAAGGTCAAGAAATTGAGACCATCCTAGCCAACATGGTGAAACCCCATCTCTACCAAAAATACGAAAATTACCGGGACTTGGTGGCACGCGCTTGTAATCCCAGCTACTCAGGAGGCTCAAGCTGGAGAATCACTTAAATCCAGAAGGCAGAGGTTGCAGTGAGCCGAGATGGCACCACTGCACTCCAGCCTGGTGACAGAGCGAGACTCCATCTCAAAAGCAGAAAAAAGAAAAAAAAAGACCAATAGTACTAAACCCTAAATACACAGTCAACCCTTGAACAACTCAGGGGTTAGCAACACCCATCCCACAGTAAATAATCCATGTATAACTTTCAACTCCCCCAAAATTTAATTACTAACAGCCTACAGTTGGCTAGAAACCTTATCAATAACAGTTAAGACTCAACTAACACATATTTTCTATGTTATGTATATTAAGTACTGTATTCTTAGACTAAGTAAGCTAGAGAAAAGAAAATATTATAAAAATCATAAAGAAGAGAAAATATAAAAGAGAAAATTGATGCGTTTCCAGCATCAATAGTGGCACTTTGTGTGGGTCCCATGGTGTTACTCAAGGTTTACAGTATTGCACTAAACACCATGAAGAATGCTTGAGTACCACAGGATGTCACTTTTTACTGTGATATGCAATTTACTGGAGAGAGAGAGACTGCTCACACAGAGATGATTAGCATCACATGCTGTTTAAAGCAGATACTCACAACACTTAAGCTCACAATAGCAACAGGAGGTGACTACAAAATTGTTACAGTGTTATGGTACATACTACAAGTTAATTTTAAGCATTTATGATTTAATGTTGCATCTTTATGTTTGTTTATATTTCTCTGGACTACAGATGGTGCCAGATGTAATCTGTAAGTGTTCGTATGCTAAGTTCGGAGAAATTTAATTTTTTATAATAGATTTGTTTATATTTTATAGTAGCAAATAATAAAATAGACTAACATTTACATATATTTAATGAATTCATGACCTACCTAACATGTTTGTAACTTTTCTTGGTATTTCTAGGCTGTGTGGTTTGTGACTTTTGTTCAAATTGTCATACCTCTACAAAAGAATTTTCCAACTTATTTTTTTTTTTAAATCTCTATATAAATGGACTCACAGTTCAAATTCATGTTGTGAAAGGGTCAACTGTACTATTTTTTTCCTATACATACATACCTATAATAAAGCATAATTTATAAATTAGACACAGTAAGAAAGTATCAAAAATAATGAATAATAAATTTAAATAATTATAACAATATATTATATTAAAAGTTATTAAAAGTTATTTAAATATGGTCTCTCACTGTCTCTCAAAATATGTTCTTATACTGCACTCAACTATTTTCAGACTGCTGTCGGCCTCAGGTAACTGAAACTGAAGCAAGTGAACCCACGGACCTGCAGAGACTACCGTAAAAAGAATACAGTGCACATTAAGTATTTTTAAAAGAAGGCATATGGTATTGTGGAAACTTTAAGTGTATTCTACTAAATCGAGATGTTCAGTAGGTTCAAGCAGGCCTTTCACGCATCTCTAGACAAGCTCCTCTACCATTCCTCCCAACTGGAATTTCAAATTTTTCTCCACTTTCCTCAAGCATTTTAGTCTACTACCAACCTCCTCATTTTCAGTAGTTTCTCCACAGACTTTTTTTTTTCAGTCAGTGTTCCAAACATATATAACCAAAAACACGGTCAACGTTCTTTTTTTTTTTTTTTTTTTTTTTTTGAGCCAAAGTCTCTCTCTGTCGCCCAGGCTGGAGTGCAGTGGCACTCACAGAAACCAATGCCACCCTGGTTCAAGTAATTCTCCTGCCTCAGCCTCCTGAGTAACTGGGATTAAAGGCATGCAGACTATTTTTTGTATTTTTCATAGAGACAGGGTTTTACCATGTTGGACAGGCTGGTCTCGAACTCCTGTCCTCAAGTGTCCCACCCACCTCGGCCTCCCAATGTTCTGGGATTACAGGTGTGAGCCACAGTGCCTGGCCTTTTTTTTTTTTTAAAATTTGTAGTCACTTCATTAACCTGACTACACAGATATAAGCAGCATATAACCAGAAAGTTACAAGTAAACACAGATGACACATGAAAATTTCTGTTTGCATGTCACATATGCAAGTACATGAACTAGAAGTTTAAGTGTGGAATTATGGCCAAACTTTTTTAAAAAGCAGAAATGTAAAATTACCTCTTGAAAATATGAGAGATGATCTACCCCTCCCAAAAATCAAATCTTCCTACAGGATCTCCACTGACTTTAAAAAACAATTTTTTTTCTAAGAAGTCTTCCCTCAACCTAGCATTCTGTTGACTGATAACATTATTTATCTTTATCTTGGAGATGTAAAATCTTGTTTAGGATGTATATATGTGAGGATCTTTTAAAATTACTTTCTCTTAGAATATGATGATCTCTTTCAAACTGCTTATTCTTCAACTGTATCGTTGATTATTTCAACTCATCTAAGATCGTTTTACTATTGTCAGTGTTAATACCTGTAATTCTTAGGCTAGTTCTGTTTTCTCCATCCTCCATAGTCATCATGTTTACCCTCACTTTCATCTTATTTTTTTTTGCCAGTTTTTTTCTTTCTTCCATGAGTTTTTCTCATTTTGTCCTGCTCATCACTAATATATCCAGGTCAGAAACTCCTCATATATCCATCTAACAAAGTTACACTTGTATTTGCAGTGACCTGGATGAGATTGGAAGCTATTATTCTAAGTGAATTAATTCAGGGATGGAAAAGCAAACATGATAACTTCTCACTGATATGTGAGAGCTAAGCTATGAGAACACAAAGACTTAAGAATGATACAATGGACTTTGAGGACTTGGAAGAGTGGGAGGGGGATGAGGGATAAAAGACTACAAATACGGTGCAGCGTATACTGCTCAGATGATGGTTGCACCAAAATCATACAAATCACCACTAAAGAACTTACTCATGTAACCAAATACCACCTGTACTACAATAGCTTATGGAAAAATAAAACTTTTTAAAAATCACACTTGTATCCCATAAACTCATATGAACAAAATTAAAAAAAAATTTAAAAACCTCTCCAGTGTTTATTTTACTCTCTGCTGTTTCTGCCATGCATTTTAATATAGCTATCTTTATTTTCTTTGTGTATTTCACCTCCTTTCCTTATCATCTAACTTTGGGTTTTTTTTCCCTATTGTGTTACTTCCTTCTCTCAGGTATCATTTCCCTAGAATCTTTGCTCCTATTTTATAAAAAGCCTATTATATTCTTGTAAATTTTTATGTCAAAATTTCATTTTGCCTGCTATCTAAAATATATTTCAAAAGTGGGTTCCTCCTATGAGTCTTAAAATAGTGTAACTTTTCCCTTTCTTCATATTTATTGATCCCATGGTTTCTGATGTTGTGACTGTTGTCTTATTTTGTTTATACTAATTATGAAAGAAGCAAAGATCTATCCAGACGTGGTGTTTGACAACAAATCTCTGCAAATTGCTCTTGGCTTTTCTCACTGCCCATTTGGCTGTTAGTTCAATCCTGTGTTCAGATTAATTGCTGGGTCAAGAAGGGAGGTAGGAATGAGAGCATAATATGTTTTATATGGACCCCATTTCCAAGCATGCACTCATTTGCTTTAACTTTTCTAACTTGAAATCCAATTCTCTCTAATCCCTAGTGGCTAATTCTTTATCTCTCTAAACCTAAATTCCCCAGTGTTTTCACTTATCAGAAATCAGGGCTAGTCCTATCTCCACCTCGCTTTGTTCCCTAATTAATCCACTTCCAAAACTGTTTTATTACGGAGGTATAACTCCCACAATGCAATGTTTACTGCTTTGTGAAAAAGGAAGATAAGGATGTTATATGTTCATAGTTTTCTGTCTGGTAGCAGTTATCTACCCCAATGGGGTAGAAAGAAGTATTAAGAAAAATGCTCTAACTCCCAAACATAGGACTAAGCATTAGAGGAGAAGTTGATGGATTTTCTTGTTCATAACAGTTTAATCAAGATTTGAATTGAGGTCTGTTTGATTACATTGTCCAAGTTAATATGGTAGATACTGCTTCTCAAAGCCAATACATTGCCTTAAAAAGATAAAATCAGAAAACTTTCCTGTCTCGTTTATACTACCAGACACACAAAAGAGAAGGACACTTTCCTAGCCCTCAAAGATGCAAACATCCACTCATAAAATAACACAGTCAGGTGGGTGCAGTAGTGCACACCTATAGTCCCAGCTACTCAGGTGGCTGGGGCAGGAGAATCACATGAGTGTAGGAGTTTGAGACCATTCTGGGAAACACAGGGAGACCCTGTCTCTTAACATAAAAAATAGCAACACAACTTGTGTGCTAAATTCTACAGTAGCAATAAAGTAAAGGATAAAGCTTTCTCATACAAGTATTAGACAGCCATTCCTATAATACAATAAACTCCTGTTTGTATAGAACACTAAAAGAAATGGAGTATTTGACGTAAACAAGAACTGCAGGACATTAGGTGTGGTCTGATTCAAGCCGAGACAGCAGGAGTATTACTCCCTTTAGTCTGGATACTGAAGTCCTGTTAATTCAGCCCCAGATGAAATTATTCTCTCTTGGCAGTCTCAACACACTAGTGACTCATGTTGGGCTGGCAGTCAACCGAAATCACTAATCCCTCTCACACGTGCAGCTGTTCAGCTACGTCTCCCACATCCTAGCTTGTGCAGCTCTTCTTAGAGCCTGAATACTGTGTCTTCACAGTCCATAAAATAATTTAATTTACTAGTATGGAAGATCCATACACTGCAAAATTATCACAACATAAGGATGAGCTAAGTTTGAACTGTTATTAATTTGCCCTTTAAGGCTACAGGACTAAATACAAAAGAAAGAGATGCAAAGAATTAGGAATAATGTCACTTCTTTTTTCCAAACTGTCACATCTAATAAATCAACAATTTTCTTCTGTCCTCCTCCTGAATTCTCTGCATTTATGTTATCTCTGGAAAGGTCCCAGTGAGGAACTTCAGAGAATTCTTAAACAAAAGGCACAGAGGGGCCGGGTGCGGTGGCTCACACCTATAATCCCAGCACTTTTGGAAGCCGAGATGGGTGGCTCACCTGAGGTCAGGAGTTCGAGACCAGCCTGGCCAACACGGTGAAACCCCATCTCTACTAAAAACACAAAAATTAGCCAGGCTTCGAGGCAGGTGCCTGTAATCCCAGCTACTCAGGAGGCTGAGGCAGGAGAATCTCTTGAACCCAGCAGGTGGAGGTTGGAGTGAGCCAAGGTGGTGCCACTGCACTCCAGCCTGGGCAACAGAGCAAGACTCCATCTTAACCAAAAAAAAAAAAAAAAAAAAAAAGGCACAGAGGGACTACAGGTCCCTTAGGATGATCACCTATTTCACCTCAGACTTCACTCCAACTGTTGGTATGTTCCACTGGGAAAGGTGGCTTCCACCTTCAAAATGACTGGTCCACGCTAAAAAGAAACTAACATTTTCTGAACATTGCTGTATTTATTTAGGTTTAGGCATTTTATGTGTGTTATTTTATCATTGCAACAACCTTGTAAGTTATATATTATATACTTTTTCTTTTATCGTGACTGAACCAGAATTACAGAAAGAATAAGGATATTATCCCAGGTTACACAGAAAGTAAATAAGAGAACCAGGATTTAAGCCTCACATTGTCTGAATTTAAGGCCTAATCTAATCAATGTACCTCACAGATACTCCTTGTCAAAGTATAGAAAGCAACCAACCCTAGGAGAAAATCTCTAGGGTTTAAAAATTAAGCAAAAAACTACCCTGAAGGGAAGATAAAAAGGTAATATAGTTACTTTGATCTTAGTTTCCAGAGCAATGCCAAACTCATAATAGGTACTCAATAAATTATTGCAAAGTAATAAATGGCCAGACAATGGTCAGATATTTTGAGTTTTGCTCATTAAACCCGTAACATTCAATTAATCAGCAGGAATTTATTAAGTTCTTCTGTGTGTGCAATACCTCGTGGGGTATCACTGGATATGTGATAAATTAAGACAATTTAATTATGGTGAAACCCAATATATATAACCAACACTCTCCAATTTTATCAAGTACAAAAATTCATGATATCAACTGTTGATGTTATATATTTGGAAATAGAATGCTCTAGGAGATTTTGGGTGGAGGTATTATGGAGCACATAATTCTCATATGATGTCATCCTTGAAGGATTCATAGAAGGTTAGTGCCTTCCATGGGAGGAAAGACTCATGAGGAAGGAGAGCATAAGTTTAGAATGTTTTCAGGAAAGGAAGAAAAAGAGATCTAGACATAGCAGGGAATTATTGTAAGGGTTATAGTAATGTTGGCTACTATAACAAATAAGCTCAAAATTTATAATCCGTGGAAAATCTTACTGAGAAGCTCTTTAGAACTAGATCCAGTCGTGCAAAACAACATTTCCACTCACATTCCATAGACCAGAACTCAAGTAAGTGAGCACACCTCACTGCAAAGGAACGTGCCCATCTGTGTACCCAGGAGAAGAGGAAGTGTTTCTGGTGAGTAACTAATCAGTCTCCAACAGAAATGAACTAATTTGGCAAAAAACGGAAACACATAGAGCTGAAGGTCAAGAGACCTGCTCTCTTTCTGATCTCTCTGTGCTTACATTTTCTTAATTGCAAAATGGAGCTAATGACCCTTGATAGCACACTCATAGGGATGTTGTTAGGAGGCCCAAATGAGATTATGAATATATAATTTCTTGGAAAATTTGAATGATTTCTGATCATTTGTATGATACTGAGTTGGTTTCTCAGACACTAGGAAATTGCTATACTTCAGCTATATAAAAAGAATGGAGAATACAAAATAAGTTCAAGGATCAATTTTAGCAAGAAAGTTGAACTGGTAAAAACAAAAATAAGATACTATCCTTTCAAAACTAGTTATTGATACAAAAATTTCACCTAATATTTAGGCAAACTTTTGTCTAATATTTAGTATCTCATAGCACTAATACAATAGTACCACATTTTTCTTAGTACTCAGAAAATACATACCTAGGTCATACTTATAAAAGAGAATTCTGGTAGGGAGCATGTAGGACAAAAGGAAGGAAAGGAGGAAGATAGAGCAAAACAGGGAGAGGCACTGTAGAAGGGCTGGAGGTAAGGCTGGTATATTTACCTTACACCAGTACATTTTGTACATTATGGTATTTAATTATGAAAAAAAGTTATGAGGTGGCCGGGTGAGGTGGCTCAACCTGTAATCCTAGCACTTTGGGAGCCCAAGGTGGGTGAGGTCAAGAGTTCAAGACTAACCTGGCCAACATGGTGAAACTCTGTCTCTACTAAAAATACAAAAAATTAGCTGGGCATGGTGGCACATGCCTATAATTCCAGTTAATTGGGAGGCTGAGGCAGGAGAATCACTTGAACCTAGGAGGCAGAGATTGCAGTGAGCTGAAATCATGCCACTGCCCTCCAGCTGGTACAACAGAGCAAGATTCCATCTCAAAACAAAACAAAAATGAAAAAAAAATCATGAGGTATTGTTTTATCCATTTTGTAAAGTAGAAAGTAAAAGTTCATAGAAAATATGTCAGTTGGACAATATTTCATTGCCAGTGGTTAGCAGAACCAGAGTTTGAACCTGAATCAGATTCCAAATTTATTCGTTTCCCTACTCCTCATTTCTGCCATTAATTAGTGAGGTAGGGGAACTTTGGAGGAATTAACATTTTTTGATTGCAAGTTTCTTTAGTAAAATCAGATTCAGAATCCTAGAGCATACAGGGCCATTAGAAACCAGCTATAGTCAAATGTTCTACTCTAACAGATGAGAAAATAAGGAACAGAAAGGGGAGGTGCCTTGCCCAGGATCAGAGAGTATTTTAATGGCAGAGCCAGACCTAGAAAAACCCAGAACTCCTGATTTATGGTCCATTACAAAAGTTTTGACTGGGGAACTGTTTTTTTAAATAGTGACTTTGCTATAAAGTCACACACTGGTCACAGACATATACATCTAAAAATTTCCCCAGATTCACGTCTCCGCTGTGGGTTTTTGAGACAGGATCATACTGCAAAGTAGAGCTGAGTTAGTGGGTAGTTTTTGACTTAAGGTTCAGCAAGTGGGGTGGTATGAGCACTGAGGTGGTTGAAATTACAAGCAGCCTCAGTTGTGTAAGTGAGTCAGAATTACTTTTTCTTTTAACTTTTATTTTAGGTTCAGGGTATATGTGCAGGTTTGTTCTATAGGTAAACTCATTTAATGGAAGTTTGTGTTTACCTATAGAAGAAACCAGCCTGGTATCCAATAGTTATTTTTTCTGATCCTCTCCCTCTTCCCACCCTAAATTATGCCCCAGTGTGTTGTTCCCCTCCATGTGTCCATATGTTCTCATCATTTAGCTCCCATTTAGAGGTGATAACATGGAGTATTCAGTTTCCTATTTGTTCCTGCATAAGTTGCTAAGGATGATGGCCTCCAGCTCCATCTACGCTCCTGCAAAGGACAGGATTTAACACTTTCTATGGCTGCATAGTATTACATGATGCATACATATCACATTTTCTTTATCCAGTCTACCACTGATGAGCCTTTAGGTTGACTGCTTGTCTTTGCTATTGTGAATGATGCTGCAATGAACATACAAGTGCATGTGTCTTTATGGTATAATAATTTAGATTCCTTTGGGTATTTGCCCAGTAATGGGATTACTGGTCAAATGGTAGTTCTATTTTTATCTCTTTGAGGAAATTCCACACTGTTTTCCATAATGATGGAACTAATTTACACTCCCACCAACAGTGTATAAGCATTCTAGGATAAGCATTCCCTTTTCTCTGCAACCTCCATAGCATGTTATTTTTTGGCTAGTCGCAGTTCTTTTTCTTCAACTTTTAAGTTCTGTGGTACATACATGTGCAGGACGTACAGGTTTGTTACATAGGTAAACGCGTGCCATGGTGGTTTGCTGCACAGATCAACCCATCACCTAGGTATTAAGCCCAGTATACATTAGCTATTCTTCCTCATGCTCTCCTTCCTCCCACCCCCTCAACAAGCCCCAGTGTGTGTTGTTCCCCCCACATGTCTATGTTTTCTCATCATTCAGCTCCGACTTAAAAGTGAAAATATTTGCAGATGTGTTTGGTTTTCTATTTCTGCATTAGTTTGGTGAGGTTAATGGCTTCCAGCTCTGTCCATGTCCCTGCAAAGGACATGAACAGCTACACAGTATTCCATGGTGTATAAGTATATTTTTTAAATTCAGTCTATTATTGATGGGCATTTGGATTGATTCCATGTCTTTGCTATTGTGAATAGTGCTACAATGAACATATACATGCATGTATCTCTATGACAGAATGATTTATTTTATATATTTTTTGAGACCAAGTCTCAATCTGTCACCCAGGCTGGAACCAAACTATATCAGCAACATTGCCAGTATCTGTTGTTTCTTGATTTTTTTATTTTTTATTTTTATTTTTATTTTGAGATGGAGGCTTGCTCTGTCGCCAGGCTGAAGTACAGTGGCAACCTCTGCCTCTTGGATTCCAGTGATTCCCTTGCTCCAGCAAACTAACTGGGAACCACTACCTTGTTCTCCAGCCCCTGGCAATCACTACTCTGTTCTCCATCTCTACAATGTTGTCATTTAGAGAATGTTATACAAATGAAATCATACAGCATATGACCTTTTCAGAATGGCTTTTTTGTTCACTTGGTGTAAGTCCCTTGAGATTCATCCAAGTTGTTGTGTTTATCAATTGCTTTTTTTTTAATGCTTAGTAATATTCCATGGTATAGATATATCATCCTTTATTTAATCATTTTCCCATTGAAAAACACTTGGACTGCTTCCAATTTTTGGCTATTGCTAATAAGGCTGTTATGAACATTCATGCACAGGCTTTTGTATGAACCTCATTTTCCATTTGTGGGAGATAAAAAACCAGAAGTATAAGTAGTGTGTTCTATGTTAAGTGTACGTTTAGTTTTTGCTAAGAAACTGACAAATGTTTTTTCAAAGAAGTATGCCTCTTTATATTCCCACCAGCCATAGATGAGAAATCAGTTTCTCAGCATCCTCACCAGCACTTGGTATTGTCATTGCTTTATTCTACCTCTTCTTATAGGTGTGTAGTAATATCTCATCATGTTCTTAATTTGCATTTTCTTAATGGCAAGTGAATTCATGTCCTTTGTAAAGACACAGGGAGGGGAACATCGCACACTGGGGCCTATTAGGGGGTGGGGGACTAGGAGACCTACGTAACAAACCTGCACTTGCTGCACATGTATCCCAGAACTTAAAGTATAATAATGAAAAGAAAAGAATGACTGAGAAAAAAAAAAAAGAAAACTTGTCATATGCTTGTTTGCCATCTGAATATCCTTTTTGGTGAAATATATTGTCTTCTATTCATGCCCATTTTCTAAATGAATTGTTTTTGAGTACTGAGCGTTCTTTATCTAGTCTAGATACAAGCCCTTTGTTGGATATATGTTTTGCAAAAGTTTGTCATCATCTTAATAGGGTCTTTCCCAGAGCAAAATGCTTTATTTTGATGAAATCCAATTTATCCATTTGTCTTTTTAAGAACAGTGATTTTGGTGTCATGTCTGAGAACTCTTCACCAAGCTCTAGATTCCAAGGATTTTCTACCATATTATCTTATCAAAGTGGATCTCACTTTTGCCCAGGCTGGAAGGCAATAGCATCATCATAGCTCATTGCCACTTTGAGCTCCTGGGCTCAACTGATCCTCCTGTTCAGTCTCTCAAGTAGCGAGGTCAAATTATATAATTTTCTAATTTTTATTATAATCTTCAGGCACATATCAACCCACTTGGCTGATTTTTAAAATTTATTTTTTGTAGAGACAGGGTCTTTCTCTGTTGCCCAGACTGGCCTTGAATTCCTAACCTCAAATGATCCTCCTGCCCTGGCCTCCCAAAGTGCTAGAATTGCAGGCATGAAAGTTTTCTTCCTTAATGACAACATTATTATTACAACCAATAAAATTTACTATAGCTGGGTACAGTGGCTCATACCTGTAATCCCAGCACTTTGAGAGGCTGAGGCAGGCAAATCACGAGGTCAGGAGTTCAAGACTAGCCTGGCCAACATGGTAAAACCCTGTCTCTACTAAAAATACAAAAATTAGCCAGGTGTGCTGGCAGGCACCTGTAAGCACAGCTACTCAGGAGGCTGATGCAGGAGAATGGCTTGAACCCCGGAGGCGGAGGTTGCAGTGAGCCAAGATCATGCAGCTGCTGTCCAGCCTGGGTGACAGAGCAAGACTTCATCTCAAATTAAAAAAAAAAATTACTATGATTGTATCAATATCATCTAATACTGTCCTAATTCATATTCAGCTTTCCCTAGTTGTCTCAAATATATTTTCGCAGTTCCTTTCTTTAAATTAGGATCCAGTCAGATGCTACTCGTTGCATTTGATAGTTCAGTCTTTATCTTTTAATCTAGTCAATTGTCCCATTGCCCTGCCTTCCTTCACACCCTGATCATCAAAGTGTGGCATAAAGGCACAGTGATCAGATGAGATCGGGCACGTTCAAGGTGGTTTGGCCATGGACAAGGCACAGTGATCAAGTAAATTATGAATCAAAGCTTGGGACAGACATGATTGAGAAAGTTAAAATGAAGCTAGCAGTGAAAGTCAAAGGAATTGAACTCCATCTAATAGATATTGACTAACTAATTGATCACTTATTTCACACGAGGCACTGTTAGTACTAATAGTACAAAGTATAGAAAGTACAAAGTAACAGTAGAAAAGCACTATTAGTCATTTTGGAGAATCTAAATATTAGTAAAGAATTACCTCCTCTTGGCCAGGTATGGTGACTCACACCTGTAATCCCATCATTCTGGGAGGCCAAAGTGGGTGGCTCACCTGAGATCAGGAGTTTGAGACCAGGCTGGCCAACATGGTGAAACCCCCCCTCTACTGAAAATACAAAAGTTAGCCGGGAGTTGTGGCACATGGCTGTAATCCCAGCTACTTGGGAGGCTGAGGCAATGAGCCAAGATCACACCACTGTACTCTAGCCTGGGTGGCAGAGTGAGAGAGACCGTGCCTCAGAACAAAACAAGCAAACAAACAAACATCTCTCAAGAAGAAAAAGTGTCTTGAAAAGCTTGCAAAATCATTGTAGAAAGGATCAGAAGAAATCTCTACGGTGAAAGGGACAGGGATTTGAGCTGTGCCTTGAAAAACAGTTTATTTGTGTATTATCTATTTATTATTGTATCTTGACAAATTGTATAATTTCTATGTTTATGAGCTACAAAGTGATGCTATAGGTATTCAATGTGAAATGACTGAATCATGTTAATTAATATGTTTATCACCTCAACTACTTACCATTTATTCCTTCTAACTGAAACTTTGTACTTTTTTTTATCATCACCTCCTCATGTCCTTCACTCTGTCTGCTTGTAACCACCATTCTACTCACTGCTTCTATGTGTTCATTGTTTGAGATTCCACATATAGTGAGAACACGAGGTATTTGTCTTTCTAGCCTTGCTTATTTCACTTAACTTAATGCCTTCCAGATTTATGCCTGTTGTCGAAAAGGACAGGGTTTTCCTCTTTGTAAAGACTGAATAGTATTCCATTGCATGTGTGTATATCTGTGTCTAGATGTCATATTTTCTTTATGCATTCATTGAATGATGAATGCATTCATCAGTTGATTACATAACTTGGCCATGACCTTCACTGAACTTTTATTTAGCACTGGGGATACAAGACAAATAGATGAGACACATTGATTAGGTTAATAAAGTATATAATCTCTGACTCTGAGATTTTTTTTCTGTCTTAAGTCAGGCTTTATTCTGAGACTGACTAATGTAACAGCTTCCTAGGGATGCAGTAACAAAGTATGAAAAACTGGGTAGTTTAAAAGAACAGAAATGTGTTTGTGATCAGTTCTGGAGGCTAGAAGTCTGAAGTCATGGTGTTGGCAAGATTGTGTATTCTCTGATAAATCTAGGGGAGAATATTCCCTTGCCTCTTCCGAGCTCTCAAGGTTGCTGGCAATCCTTGGCTTGTAGGCTGATCTCTGCCTCTGTCATCACATGGCCATCTTCTCCCTGCGTCCCTCACCTCTTTCTATAAGGATCCCAGCTATACTGAAATCAGGGCCCACTCTGCTTGGGAATGACCTCATCTTAATTAGATCTGCAATGACCTTATTTCCAAGTAAGGTGCACATTCTGAAGTACTGATCATTAGGACTTTAACACTTCAGCATATTTCTTGGGAGAAACACAATTCAAATCATAACAACCTGTGACTTTAAAGTCATTTACCCCTATAAAATGTATACACTGGGTTTAGCTCACTCAGGACTATTGACAGCCTTGCCTCAAAATCAATTTTCTCAACCTATGTTAAACTATACAATCTCTGATGCTATGATTCTGTGATAAGATTGATAGGGACAGTATTTAGTCCCTGAGTTTCTGTGACCATTGTGTTATTCCCTTAATATTTATTATTAATAAATTTAATATTATTAAACATAAAAATATAGTTTTCATACATGATATAATGGGCCTATCTTATATTGTACAAACATAAGTTGAAACTTTGAAAAGCAATCTTTCAGATTTTCATTTAATTACAAATTTGTGCATCTGTTTAGTAAGAGAGAATTTATTACTAGTTACAGGTTTCTTGGCAACTGAGCTATTTTTACCTAGAGGAGACTAAAGAGGTGACGGAT
Source organism: Cacajao melanocephalus (assembly GCA_963573385.1). Taxonomy (NCBI): domain Eukaryota; kingdom Metazoa; phylum Chordata; class Mammalia; order Primates; family Pitheciidae; genus Cacajao; species Cacajao melanocephalus. Next base: position 32,658 of record CAUYLG010042002.1, on the reverse strand, counting down.
ATTTAAACGACAGAGTCCCAACTGTCTGGAATTATGAGTCCATGTCCTTGTTTAATGTCTTCCTGGACAGCTGCCTCCTGCTGTAATAGCTCTGAAGCTCTGCTTTAAACCAACCAGATGCTTTCTGAATGCCTGATACGCAAGGCCTGTGGAAGCTGTCAGACAACCCATGCCTTGTATATACAAGATGTGCAATAAATGTTTATCAGGCTGGGCGAGGTGCCTCACACCTGTAATACCAGCACTTTGGGAGGCCAAGGCAGGTAGATCATTTAAGGTCAGGAGTTTGAGATCAGCCTGGCTGACTTTGTAAAACCCCCGTCTCCACTAAAAATGCAAAAATTAGCCAAGCGAGGTGGCACGCACCTATAATCCTAGCTACTCAAGAGGCTGAGGCAGGAGAATCACTTGAACCTGAAAGGCAGAAGTTGCAGTGAGCCAAAATGGCACCACTGCACTCCAGCCTGGGTGACAGAATGAGACTCTCTCTCAAAATAAATAAATAAATAAATGTTGATCATATAAGAGAATGCTTTGGAGAGGCAGGGGTGATTCTTTCCTTAAGGATTCTGTAAAAGGAAAATAAATCACTAAGCCAAGGGAAAAGTCAAGCTGGGAACTGCATCAGGCAAACCTGCCTCCCATGTTATTCCTAAATAAGATAAGCTACAAAGAAGCTATATACCTCCCTCACAATTTGCCCACAAGAAAATTCCTTGTGGACAAAGGTCAGACAGAGCTCAAAGTCCTTCCTCTGAAGCTCAACTGAGGCAAATGAATATCTGATGGCTTCATCTTCCCTATTGTTTATGTAGAAATGCAGATTCCCTGAGCCAGACTGACTTCTGTATTCAGTGGAAGGCTGACCAAGGACTCAAAAGAATGCAACCTTTGGTATCTTATCTACTTCTGATCTGGAAGCCCCCACTTCCAGGTCCTGCCTTACAGGACTGAACCAATGTACATTTATACATATTGATTGATGTCTCCCGTCTTCCTGAAACTGTACTCTGACCACCTTGGGCACATGTCCTAAGGACCTCCTAAGGCTGTGTCATGGGCATGTTCTTAACTTTGGCAAAATAAACTTTCTAAATTGACTGATCTCTGTCTCAGATATTTTGGATTCACAATTCTATCTACGTAGCTTATTTCATTCATTTTCCACAAACAAGGACGGTGAACCCAAGTTGTTTTCCACAAATTGTGAACCCCAAACCACCTTTGGTAGCAGGGGCACTATGGACCTGGGTTACACTTTGGCTTGGTTAAGTATCCTTTGGTGGTGTTACCTCAGCAGTTATCTCAGCCTTTTTAATGCTCAGCTTCTTAGTTGGTGAAATTGTAAAATAATACCCATCCAGCAAGTGTGTTGTGGAAATCACATGGTACAGGTCCTGAGGTTTGAGTCACATATGGGGAATGAGGGTAGAGATTTTTTTGTTGTTTATTTGGTTTTTTGTTTTTGAGGAGTCTCACTCTGTCTCCCAGGCTGGAGTGCAGTTGTGCGATCTCAGCTTACTGCAACCTCTACCTCCTGGGTTCAAGCAATCTGCTGCCTCAGCCGCCTGAGTAGCTGAAACTATAGGTGCACACCCCAATGCCCAGCTAATTTTTGTATTTTTAGTAGAGATGGGGCTTTGCCATGTTGACCAGGCTGGTCTCAAACTCCTGACCTCAGGTGATCTGCCGCCTCAGCCTCCCAAAGTGCTAGGATTGTAGGCATGAGCCACTGTGCCTGGCCAGGGTGGAGATATTCTTGCTTTGACTCTTTAACTTTTTGTTTTTTCTTCTTTTCTTACTTTCACGCAGTCACCCAGGAACTGTAGGGCCCTAAACAGGATTTTATTTTTAAAGATGTGGAGTTTCACTCTATTATCATCAGCTCAAAGTGATTAGATACCCCACTGTCCTGGATCCTAGATTTCTGCCCTCAAGAAAGTGACATATACTCGAGAAGGCTAGATAAACTTCATCATTATTATCATTATCACATTCTTATAATTATCAAACTGGCATCACTCTTATCAGTAATAATTATAGCTAACCTTTATTAAATGATTATGACAATCCAGGTATTGTGCTAAAAACGTTTTACTTAGAGCTTATTTAAACATCATCAGAACCCTTTGAGGTAGGCACTATTCTAGCCAAGTGGAAGAAGCAATTTTTATAAGTAAAATCTCGATGCCACAAAAGAAATAGCACTCGAAGATAAATCCTCTCAGCAAGTCAATTTACTTCTATACAAGAGTGAGGCTCATGGATGGAGCAATGGTGGCCACTGCTTGGACAAGGTGGGGAAGGGGTACTTATGCCTGACAGTGGTCATCTCTACTGCTGTGTCATTCACCTATTGGCTAGTGTTATACCGCACAAGCTAGGCTAATCCCAACTGACTATTGTAGAGACAGCAGGGTCCTAGCTGGAGTGGCAGCGTGGGTGTTTTGTCAGGAAGGACGGTTACAGGCGGGTCAGAGCAGGTAGCCAGGGGTGACCTAGGTCAAAGGAGGTGATCAGAGCAGGTGACTGGAGCAGGTGACCAGGATGCGTCAGGATGGAGCCGTGGGCTGGGGGAACAGATGTGAACTACTGATTAGAACCAGTGGAGAAGGTTGTTTACTGGAATTACAAGGAAGTTAAACTTTAAAATAGAGAAAGAATAAGAGAGCTGAACATACTGACATACTGATTCTTTGAAGAGAAACTTGGGGTTCACTATACACAATAAAATACAGGGGTTAGACCGTAGACATAGTGGTTAATCACTAGAGCTGAACTTGCTGGGTTTAAATCCTTGCTGCAAGGATTTGTACTAGTTGTGTCATCTGGGGCATATTATTAAATCACTCTGTGTTCTATTATTCTCAATAAGATGGGTGATGATCATCATAAGATTACCCATTCCATAGAAATATTATGAATATTAAATGAATGGAAAGCATATACGGCTTTGAACACATTTCACAGAGTAAGAACTCAACAAATACTCTCTCTTTAATCTCCATCGTTTTGATAGCTAGGGGAGTTAACTGACTAGACTTAGGTCATACAATCTTTAAACAGTGAGACTGAGATTAAACCGTAGGCAATTCAGTTCTGCAGCTTGCATTCAAAACCTCTATACTCTACATTTAAATAGAGTTTAATCACTAAATCCATCAACTATAGGAGATCTGGCACAATGCCATTTAAATCTAAGGGCTGGGGGTAGCACAACTGATACAGGCTCACAGGACATCTCTATGGAATAGAGTGAAAGTGAAATACAACTCTGAAGATTTCCAAGACATTCTTCAAACAGGGTGGAGACACTGATTTAAAACCCTTCAAATCCTGGGGATTGAAAAGGTCAACAGCAGGGATATGGGAATCTCTCATTTGCCTTTTGAAGCCTGGGCTCAGCTGGGGTTTTAAAGAACAGGGTTAAAAAAATGCTGCTTTGCCTTCTCTTTTCTCTTGGGTTTGGTAGACTGGACCTGAGGACAGCTTGTTCTGAGTGTGGGTTGAGAGTAGAACTTAGACACCCAGTGTGGTTTAAGTTGCCAAACTGAATGTGGAATCTATCTCTCTTTTAGAGACAACCAGTGGATGGGCTGCCCTGCCTGGGTAATTAGCCAGGTTGTTGAAATAAAAAGCTACATCAAGCAGCAATTCATATAATCCCCAACCCAGGTACTAACCTCCCAGGTATCTCTCGACTGCATATAGCAATAACTGTAGCTGAATTTTGATACTGAATTTTGAAGTTTGCTGATAAATAAACACACTGACTCCACATTTTATAAGAACACATTCACACTTTTTTCCTCTTTGTTATTTTTTATTACGTGCATAGGCTTGAGCCAAGCTTTTCTGGGCTTCAAGAGTGTTTCTTGTTTTGCTTTTCTTTTTCATTTCTTTCCTTTTCTTCCCTGCCCCCCCATCCCCCAAAACCTGGCACTCTGAGTATTGTATGACAAAGTTGATTCAGAAGCAATCTCCAAGCCTTCTACTTGGGGGGCCTCACTAGGCCTAAATGAAAACAATCATGGCAAGCCCTGGGGAAAGCCTAAAGTTTGGGAACAAGCTTTGTAATGAGGGCAGGCTGCCAGGGAGCCTCCTCTTTGTTCTAAGGAGCTTTGGGTACTCAATTAGGTGTCCCAGAACGCCATTTTCCCTGCTAAACCCCCGGAGAGCTGTAGATGTTGTGTATGGCTCCTTGATTCTTCTTCTTCTTTTTAATCTAGAGCTTTATTTTTATTCCAAAAATGAAGACAGTTGGATATCTTTAAGAAACCTCCTTTACCTAAGCAGTGAGGTCTGAACAAATGGAACTCTTGTTTGCAGGAGCTAAGACAGACGGTGTTACTCCCTTCCTCAGATCATGTCTCACTCACTTCCACTGGCTCTTTTTCCACAACTCCTAGGCAGGGACCAGCCCGCTTGGCTCTCTATTCAGAGACCTGGCTTAGCACTGATGTTTGTGTGCTGCTTCTAGTCTTCTGACACGCAACTCATTTTCAGGATGCTCAGATCATGTCTCAAGCCCACAAAACAGCTTGACATTAATGAGAATTGGTTTAAGAAGACTCTCATGTGTATATAAAAAAAAATTTTATAGGTTACCTCATTCATTTAACGTTTTATGCCCAAAGCTCTCCATATAATTGATAAAGACCAATGATTACAAAATATCCTTTACAAGCCCCTTTTCTTGTCTATTTCAGTTTTTGTTTTTTTCCTTGAATGTGGGTATTAGACTCAATATTTTCAATGTTTTTCCTTTTTTCTTTTTGTTTTTCTTTTTTTCTTTTTTTTTTTTTTTGAGATGGAGTTTCCCTCTCTTTTCCAGGCTGGAATGCAATGGCATGATCTCAGCTCACTGCAACCGCCACCTCTTGCATTCAAGTGATTCTCCTGCCTCACCCTCCCAAGTAGCTGGAATTACAGGCTCCAGCCACCACCTCCAGTTAATTTTTGTATGTTTAGTGGAGATGGGGTTTCACCATGTTGGCCAGGCTGGTCTTGAACTCCTGACCTCAGGTGATCCACCCACCTCTGCCTCCCAAAATTCTGGGATTACAGGTGTGAGCCACTGTGCCCAGCTTCAATGCTTCTTTGAACTCCAAAATGATGTTTTTATGATTGATATTTTAGTGCTTCTGTCTTACAAAGGAGCTTCCTTAATCTCATGTGAAAAGTATAATAATATAACAAAACACAGCAAGCAATTCAAAGCTCTTACAATTCTTCTTGATTCCTGACTGATAATTTTTTTTTTTCAGACAGAGTCTTGCTCTATTGCCCAGACTGGAGTGCAATGGTGCTGTTTCAGCTCACTGTCATATCCACCTCCCTGGTTCAAGCGATTCTCCTGCCTCAGCCTCCCAAGTAGGTGCGATTATAAGCTCCTGCCACCACACCTGGCTAATATTTGTATTTTTAGTAGAGACGGGGTTTCACCATGTTGGCCAGGCTGGTCTCAAACTCCTGACCTCATGATCAGCCCGCCTTGGCCTCCCAAAGTGCTGGGATTATAGGCATGAGCCACAGTGCCCAGCCAAATGATCAATTTTATAGGACTTTTTAACTTCTAGAATATCAGGACAATTACTCAGAAAAATATGACCATAAGACAGCAACAGTGTTACTGTGTAAGATGAAGAAAGAAGAATATTTGGAATTTTTAAATGAAATGCCACTAGTTAATAGTGGTAAGCAATCTATGACTTGAAGAACAAGGATCTCCTCCTTTTTCTTACCCCCTTCCCAATTCTCTCCTCTCAATGGGCACTTTCTTTTCCCTTTTCTCCCCATCTCCTCCGATCCTGTCCTTTCTTTTCCTCGAATGGCAGTTTTAAACAGTACTAATATCTAAGTATTGGTGCGCTTAGCACTCTGCCTGAATAAGATGCTTTACTGGCTACTGATTTTATTGCCTGTCAGCCCTGAATTCACCCATATTTTCCTGCTCTGTGAAAATGGACGTGGGACCAATCTGCCCTGTCTCCACTGATTGTAACTCCATCCTTCCAGTTGCTTGTAACAAAACCTTAGGATCATCTTTGACTCCTTTCTTTCTCTCACAATCCTCACCCAATAAGTCAGGAAATACTGTTAATTCTACCTTCAAAGTTCATTCAAAATCTAGTTTCTCCCACTTTGATACAAACGTCTCACTCTGAGCATCATCATTTGTCAAGTAGATTGCAGCAACAGCTTCCTAAGTTGCGCCTCTGCTCCCATACTTGCCGTTCTGTGGTCTCTTCTCTACACAGCAGCAAGAGTTGTTACCAGGGTTAGGGAATCAGTGTACCATGGAGTTGAGTATGGAAATAAGGAAGCAACACAATGGATTTTCATGCTGGGACTGTTCTGTACTTTGACTGGGGTGGTAGACACACAAACTTATATGTGTGATAAAATTTTATAGAACTAAATATACACAGACATACAGAAACATACAAACAAGAAAAAGTAAAACTGGGGAGATCTGAATAAGATTGATAGATTGCGGTTGGGCGTGGTGGCTCACCCCTGTAATCCCAGCAGTTTCGGAAGCCAAGGCTGGTGAATCACCTAAGGTCAGGAGTTCAAGATCAGCCTGGCCAACATGGCAAAACCCAGTCTCTACTAAAAATGCAAATATTAGCCAGGCGCAGTGGGGTACACCTGTAGTCCCAGCTACTCATGTGGCTGAGGCAGGAGAATCGCTTAAACCTGGGAAGCAGAGGCTTCAGTGACCCGAGATCATGCCATTGCACTCCATCCAGCCTGTGTGACAGAGCAAGACTCCATCTCAAAAAAAAAAAAAAATTGATAGACTGCATCAATGTCCATTTCCCGTTATATGATGCTGTACTACAATTTCGCAAGTTTTTACCATTGGAGGAAGGGCAAAAACGAAGTAAAGGGAATGGGATCTGTCTGAATTATTCCTTCCAGCAGCATGTAAATCCACAATTATCTTAAAATTAAAAGTCTAATTTAAAAAATGTTGAGTCCCTAAAAAAACATTTTGTGGATGATAGGTGATGATGATTCTATTCATTCTTTTATGGGTTCTAAAATTACCTGTTGTTTTTTAGAAAAAGGACTTGTCTTACCCGAGGAAAGAAATCTCTTGACCTTTCTGAAGTAAGACAGGTGAGAATTAATTCATCTATCTTGCTCCACAAAGGATTTTTCTGCTTTATAATAAGGGAAAATGCCCATGTTTTGGTTTGTTGTACTTCTGAGTTATGCTTGTTTAAACTTGTCTAGTTTGGGCTGGACACAGTAGCTCACGCCACTAATTCTAGCACTTTGGGAGGCCAAGGCGGGTGGATCACCTAAGGTAAGGAGTTCGAGATCAGACTGGCCAGCATGGTGAAACCCCATCTCTACTAAAAATACAAAAATTGGCTGGGCGTGGTGGCGCACACCTGTAGTCCCAGCTACTTGGGAGGCTAAGGCAGGAGAATTGCTTGAACCTGGGAGGCGGCGGTTACAGTGAGCTGAGATGGCCCCAGCCTGGGCAATAGAGTGAGACTCTGTTTCAAAAACAAACAAAACAACAACAACAAAAAAAAACTTGACTAGTTTGATAGAAAGGATTCTTAGTCTAGGCCATGGCATCAATTTGCTTTGTGTCATTGTCCAGGTCAAGGGTTTTCATGATCCTTAGTTTATTCCTCTGAAATTCAAGACAATGTGGAGAAAAAGAATGAAAAGGGCACGACAATCTCTCTGGTCCCTCCTACATCTGAAAGGTTATGACTCTGGACTTTTCAGTCTGGCACAAGAATTCTAGATGGACACAAATAACCCTGAAAACCTTGGCCTTGAAGAAAACAGCAGGAGATGCAATGCTTTACTTTTGAGATACAGCACAAATTTTTACAGAGTGGCGTTGAGACCATCCCGTCACCCAACATTTTCATGAAAATATACCTAAGAGTTTCAGTGAAGTAACTCCAGGGGACCCTGAGATTTATTCCTAAAGTTTGGCTACAAAATGTCATATTTTATTGGAGGTTAAGGAGTTCCAGGCTTGTTACCTTTTGGAGTAATTAAAACTTAGTATCATAATATAACTTCTTAAGAAAAGAAAAGAAGGAAAAATTATGGCTGAGAAACAATTTTTAAAAGAATGAAATGGACCTTATGTTTATAAACTTTTGAATGTTGGGTAAAGTCCTAAGTATACAGAGACAGCCTAGAAAATCTTATAAGGAGAAGATCTGCTGATGAACAGAAGAAAATTCTGTCTGAAAATAGGAAGAGAGACTATTAAGGGAAGGGCTGGGTGCGGTGGCTCATGCCTGTAATCTCAGAACTTTGGGAAGCTGAGGCAGACAGATCACACGGTCAGGAGATAAGACCATCCTGGCTAACACAGTGAAATCCCATCTCTACTAAAAATACAAAAAATTAGCTCAGCATGGTGGCACGTGCCTACAGTTCCAGCTACTCGGGAGGTTGAGGCAGAAGAATTGCTTGAACGCAGGAGGCAAAGGCTGCAGTGAGCCAAGATTGCACCACTGCACTCCAGCCTGGGCAACGTGAGCCTCAGTTTCCAAAAAAAAAAAAAACACCAAGAAGGGCTCTTTTAGGTGAGAACTTGACTGTATTACTTATTGAAGCAACTTTTACCAAAATATAGATATGATACAAACTATATATGAGAATGTATAAAATGAAATATATGAGACTCACCTGGGCCATCGTTAAGATGCACAGATGCCTGAGCCCATCTGGGATCTATTGGCTAAAAAACTCCAAACACTGGAGAATTTGCACTTTTGATGAGCACAGTATATTAGATGCAATATCTATTTCCCTGCTTTAGGACAGAGATACTCACTCCCTTAGCTGCTAAGAGTTTGACTGTTTTGTTGTTGTTGTTTGTTTTGTTTTGTTTTGTTTTGAGATGAAGTCTTGCTGTTTTCCCCCAGGCTGGAGTGAAATGGCACAATCTTGGCTCACTGCAACATCCACTTCCCAGGTTCAAGCAATTCTCCTGCCTCAGCCTCCCAAGCAGCTGGGATTACAGGCATGTGCCACCACACTGGGCTAATTTTTGTATTTTTAGTAGAGATGGGGTTTCACCATGTTGGCCAGGCTGGTTTCGAACTCTGGACCTCAGGTAATCTGCCTGACTCTCCCTTCCAAAATGCTGGGATTACGGGAGTGAGCCACCATGCCCGGCTGACTGTTTTTGAAGGACAGTTGAATGACTCCCCAGAAATTTCCCTGGGCTGAAAAGAACTGTGTTGTTTAAGTCTTTTTTTCCCCCCAGAACAGCCTTCAGCTAATTACTGGTTGTTACGACAGGTGGGGTACAAAGACATAGCACCCTTGTCTAAATTTAAGACAACCCTAGAGGACCACTTTGTCTCTAGGACCCCCAAGGGATAGGCTGACGCCTCAGTTGCAACTCTATCATAGCTCAACTTTTTTCTCTGCTTGTTATTGCTTCCCTCATGATCTTAAAGGTGTTTTTCCTAAAAGCAGTTCACAGTAAACCATCTGCAAAAGAGTTTCCATCTCAAGGTCTGTTTCCTGGGATACTGAATGCAAGGCACATTATAAATATGTAGTACTATTACAAGTGGTCATGTCTAGACTTCAGGGAAAAAAAGCAATGACAACAAAAGTCCTTAGTCCTGGACTACATTATAAAAGGCATTTTTTTTATACTTTACATTCTGGGGTACATGTGCAGAACATGCAGGTTTGTTACATAGGTAAACACGTGCCATGGTGGTTTGCTGCCCATCAACCTGTCATCTACATTAGGTATTTCTCCTAATGCTATTCCTCCCCTAGTACCCCATCCCCCAACAGGCCCTGGTGTGTGATGTTCCCTTCCCTGTGTCCACGTGTTCTCATTGTTCAACTCCCACTTATGAGTGAGAACATGTGGTGTTTGGTTTTCTGTTCTTGTGTTAGTTTGCTGAGAATGATGGTTTCCAGCTTCATCCATGTCGCTGCACAAACTCATCCTATAAAACGCATTTTTAATCTACCTGGGTTGCTGCCTGCACTCTTGGGTTGTGGGAGCAGCAGCAGAACAAGTGGAAAAGACCATAAAGAGCACGGTAACTACACCCGTGACAGTGGAATGATTGGCTACAGGAAGCATCAGCAAGAGCAAAGTGACTGAAAACGATGCTGAGATGGCAGCATTCATTGAGCGAGAGCGCGGCATCAGAGGTAGTCCAAGGGGCTACCCTGCACAGCATCCACCTGACATCGGTGGAAGGGATTTGGGCAAAATCCGCAGGGCTACAGAGCTATAAGGAGTAGAGTTAGCAGAAGACAGAGGGAGTTGGTTTTCTAGATGTCACACTCACTGCTTTACCAAGAGACTCTTGTTTTTTTATTGACTGTGGGTTTACCCGTAGGGTCTGTGATTATATGTATAACTGACATATATGCAATTGTTTGCTCATCCTACCTCATCTTCTGTAATAGATTCTGCTCCTTCATGGGGAAGATGGTAGTCCTACATCATAGGCTACATCTACTCAGATGGGGAGGGTTATGGAGCTGAGGTGGGCCAATCACACTTTCTTCTTGAATGTCTTCAAAATAAACTTCCCTCTGTTGTACTGAACCCCTATTAACCTCAGTAGGAAAGGCATTAGGTTTAACAGGCCAAAGAAGTGGTGCAGAGCCAGCAAACAAGATGTGGGGTTTAATTAGGGACCTACAAAGAGAAAAGAGAATCCAGTGGCAACAGTTGGACAGGAGAACCACCTTATGCACAGAAATTATCTAGTGGAAACAGGCTAAACCACATATCTGCCCCCTACAGTTCAGTGGTGGCAAGCTAGACAATATAATCGCATGGCCCAGTGGTGGCAGTCTGGGCAGGGAAACTGCAATCATTTGCAAACAGCATGCAGTTTATATAGTATTTTCACTTGACACCCTCCCCTTAACGACCTCCACCTGGCAACCTTCACTCATCCCAGAACTCAGGGCCCCAATCCCCTGTATGGCCCATGTTCCACAAGAAGGGACAGCAGCTCAAAGATGTTCCTCATGGACAAGGAGCAAATCGAATCTCCCAGTTGGCCACGCGTGGATTCCCTAGCTCAGAACATATATTCAAATGCCTCTGCCATGCAGGGTCATTTTCAGGGTATGCTCAAGCTAGTGCTATCAGGTGCATTTATCCAATACTCTCTTTATATAAATTGCTTGTGCTTTGTTTCCTCTAACTTGAAACCAAAGAAGTTCTGATAATATGTTGGGGTTGAGATACTGAAGGAATCTAATATTCGTGGATCACTACTGTGTGCCAGACATTCAAAAGGAATTAAATTTGCTAGCTAATTATAGTCTAAAGTAATACTAAGACATCTGACACTGAAAATAATCATATTTGGAAAACATGGCAAATGAGCAATACTAAATAATCCCAGCACAGATCAACTCAACAGGGGAGTAAGCTTTCCGGATTTGTCATCCTCACTCATTAGGATGCATTTCAAAGCTCCAGCAAAGCTCCTCACTGAGGTTCTTTCATGATTCAAATGAATGATTGTAAACACCTGCTCTTAAGATTATTCAGACCCCAAACATTTTTTTAGTTCTTTGTAAAGTGAAACTTCAAATCTCAGTCTAATTGCCATTCAAATCTTTGAACAGATCTACAGCACATTAAATGAGAACCCTTTTGGCCCTACAGTGCAGCTCCTGCAGCTTGTTTTCTTATGGAAATGAAATTGCTGAAGTAACCAGTCTTATAAAATGTTAGCCTTGCCATTTAAATGTGTGCTGTCTAAGAGGCACAGATCCCTTAACCAAGGCAGAATATTGTGAATTCGGGTACTCAGTAGAAAAACGTAGCCGAAAAATGCCCATGATTAAGACTTGACTAAATTGTATTTAAAATATTTAATGACAGTAACACATCTTTATTTTTTGCTCTTTTATAAAATAAAGGGTTCGGGCCATTAGCTAACATTTACTGAGCACTGTTTAAGTGTTTTACAAATCTCATGTAATTATTGTGGTAGACTGTTGAACATGTCAATTAACTATTGTACCCTAAACTATGTATATCCTGTGTATAGTCCTTGCATATCAATTCTGAACTTGGTCAGGTTAATTTATTTGGCTAGCTGTACATGAGTGAGCCTGAGACACTCAGAGGCCCGATAGTTCCTTGTGCACTAGGGCTTTTTCTCCTAAAATTTTCTGTCCCCCTCTGAGAGTTCCCTAAATTACAGCTACCCTGTAAAGAGGTTTGGCTACCGTAGTGTTACATATATATAACACTACAGTAAATATAACTATATATGTTTTTGTCCACCGTTCCTGGCTCATAAGTCCCCTAGCCCTTGTTACAGTCTTTTGTTATAATGTTGGGTGTCTTAGGCCTCAAAAAACAGAATTACTCTCACCTTCTTCTGTTTTCCTTCTACCTGCCCCAAGACAGGACTCTAATCTTCTCCCACTTTTCTAGGTATGGATCTTAGGACACTCCCTAGATAGAGTCCCCCCACTATACACTAGGGGAAGGAATGCTGATATCATGAAATTTCCTTAAAAATCCAAGAAGACTAGATTCAGAGAGTGTCTGGATGGCTGAGCACATGGAGGTTTCTGTAGGATGGTATCCAGGGAGGTCATGGAAGCTCTGTGCTCCTTCCTTCATACCTCACCCTGCATGTCTCTTTATCTGTAGCCTTTACAATATCCTTAGTAATAAACCGATAAACACAATTATTTCCCTGAGTTCTGTGGGCATTTCCAATGAATTAACAGAACCCAAAGAGGGACATGAGAACCCCAACTCAAAGCTGGGAGGTCAGAAGTTCGAGAGACCTGGCCTTTTGACTGGTGTCTGGGGAAGGGAGGGTAGTCTTGGGGACTGAGTCTTCCATGTGTAAGATCTGACACTATCCCCAGGTAGATAAGTGTTGGAATGAATTAGAGAACATCCAGCTGGTGTCCACTGCTTGGTGTGTGTGGGAAAATCCCCACACATTTGGTCACAGAAGTCTTCTGTGTTGATTGTCGTGGTGTGAGAGCAGAGGAAAAACACAGTTTGGATAGTTTTTTCTGACTCAGCTACTCTGCTGGGAAGAGCACACAGAGGCGGGAGAGAGAAAAATGATGTAGATGATGCCTGGCTAAGAAGTCACTGTGGTCAAGAGTTGGCTTGATTTGTTGTGAGAAATTATAAATTGTTTTTGTTTTAAGTCACTACATTTTGGCACGATTTATTACACACAATCGACAATTAAAGTAACCTTTGTAATCCTTGAAACTAATACTTTTATGATACCTTTTGACAAATGCAGAAAGTGAAGCAGGGAGCTTACTTAACTTGCCAGTGATAACACAGGGGATAGGCAAAACAATCAAATTTCACACATAGGCATTCTGCTCCAATCAGTGTGCTATATCATATATCCAAGATAAAGATACTTCTAGTCATATTATTTTAAAAATTGGGCATTTGTGAATACTTACTATTAGCCAACACTGTCATGCATTTTCTAAAACACACTTAATCTTCACACTAACCCTTTGAGGGAGTTTTATAGATGTTCATTGTTTTGAGACTCCCATTTCTTGAAAGCATTTTTTTTTTTGTAAGAGAACCCCTATCATCCTTTGGAGAATTGCCTCCTTTTTGCTGTATACAGAATTGACAGTAATGGCTATTAGAGAGCCCTGCTCTCCCTTAGTCAAAGTTTTGGCATGTGACCTAAGCTGAACCAATCAGAATCTCCCTTGTGTGAGAAATGGACTCATAAGTACAGAACAGCACAAAGACAGAAACATAGCTGAAGCTCATTCACTGTAGGAGGCAGACATGGGAAAGAAGGCCCCCGAATCAGAATAAGAATTCTCTTTTAATTATCCACAGCTACAATGACTCTACCCCCTTCCATTTCTGCCTGATTCCCTGACCTTTGCTCTTCAATACATCCCTTCTCTGCCTTAGTTGGTCAGGCTTGCTCTGTTGCATTCAAGAAAGAAATTTCTTAAAGATGAGGAAAATTAGTCTCATTGAGTCTACATAACTTGCTCAGGGTCGCATGTCTTATAAATGGCAGTTGGGATCAAAATTCACAGCCTAGCTCAAAGCCTATGTGTTTAACCACTCTAATATTAGATGCATCGGTCTTTTAGATTATCCAAGCCATGTATTGTTAGATATATAGATCTCTATGTTGCTTTATAATTGAAAAGTAACATAAATGAATTTCATTATTTTAATACCCTGTAAGAATGTGTTTTCTGAGATATAGTTTAATTTAATGCTAGTTGCATTTATTGAAGAAAGCTTTTTTTTTTTTTTGAGACGGCGTCTTGCTCTGTCACCCAAGCTGGAGTGCAGTGGTGCGATCTTGGCTCACTGCCACCTCTGCCTCCCAGGTTCAAGTGATTCTCCTGCCTCAGCCTCCCAAGTAGCTGGGATTACAAGCACCCACCACTGCATCTGGCTACTTTTTGTATTTTTAGTAGAGACGGGGTTTCACCATGTTGGCCAGGCTGGTTTTGAACTCCTGATCTCATGTGATCCACCCACCTCGGCCTCCCAAAGTGCTGGGATTACAGGCATTAGCCACTGCACCCAGTCTGAAGAAAACCATCTTTGTAAAGATGGTTATGGGAGATTGGAAACAGTGTCAGACTTGAAAAGAATAATTTTTTTTTTAATTCTACCTTTATGTGTTAATGGACTTTGGCAAAATCTAATACTTCCAAATGTCAATTCCCTCATCTTAAAATGAGGTTCTTAATGCTTAACTTATAGGCTTGTTTGGGACTAAATGAAATCATATATTTAAAATTGCTTGTCATTTGGTAGTCACCCAACCTACCTGATATTTACTTGTTATTGACTTAGGGAATATTTCTCTATTTTTTGCTAATCATCATAAATGACAAGATCACTTATTCATTCACTTGATCAACAAATATAGTCTTCACTCCATGAAAAAGCATTTCATGTTAATAAAATATGTTTACAAAGATGAGTAAGACATAGACTTCCTCATTGAGCAGATCACAGTCCATTAAAGAGGGAACATGAGAAAGTTTTGAAGAATTAAATATAATGTATTAAATGCATTACTGGAAAACACAAGTGATATTTGGAAATAAAGAATAGAGTTACTGACTGTTACCACCAGAAAAGCTTCTCAGAAGAGGTTGATGATTCACCTGGGCTTTGCAGGATAATGAAATAAGGTGAGTGAAGCTTAAATAAATGAATTAACCAAAATCACATGAGTAGGAAGTGCTTGGATTAGAGTGATCGGCTACTAGCTAATGTTTACTCCAAATCTAAGCCTCCCTTCAATCTACCATTCATACCTGTTAGCTTACTTTAAACAGGAAAAAAGAAAACTAATTTGTTTTATCAGCAGGTTTAGAGTGGAAAAAAAAAGGTATGTTCTTATTCACAATCATAGAAGGGAAGAGGGAATAAGACTATAGTTGTGAGGACCTGTATTTATCTGACTTCAGAAGCTCAGCTGGGTTAGATCAATTCTGGAGAAATATTTTAACCTTTACACATACATTCTCACCCAGTCACAGTCTGTAGACTACCCATTATCTGCTCTAGAAAGGAAATGACTCAAGCATGGGAAGGAAAGACGGAAAATACCTATGGCATCATTGGATTTGTCCCTTGCCAGATAGTATCATTTTTGTGGAGACGCTTTCTTAATTAGACCTTGTTTAGGCTGGACTTCTATCCATATAGTAAGATACAAGCTCTATATGCCCAGAAGTCCTGTTCCGAACAGTTTGGAAGTTGGCCATCTAATGGGGTCATAGCAACATAAGCAGCCTCCGTCATGGTCCTGGAAGGTCAATGGAAGTTCTCAGCTCTCTTTGTACTTGCTAATCTCTAACTATGTTCCTTCTGCCAAAATTCTACTTAGAAAAGGTTATTGCTGGCCACAAATCACCATCCGGTGCCTAGATTCCTGGCAATGTGATGTGGGACTTCTGGATAGGGCTTAAAAATGAGCAAGCCTTAACTCTAGCCATCAGTACACAGATAATTAGTATGTTTATTTGCCTTACAGTGTCTTTTCCCAACCAGATACTTAGACTTGAAAAATATTATCCGATATCAAAGAGAGTTACAAAATTTAAAATCCTGTGGGCACTGCTGATCATGGTGTCCAAAAATAGTTAACGTGGCTAAACTGAGACAGGTTATGCTTCCACCACTGTATGCATATTGCAGTGGTGACAATGAGACCTGTAACATCTTTAAAAAAAAGAGAAAAAAAAAGAAAAAAAATTTTAAAATCCTGGGTGTGAGCTCAAATAAACATTCAGGTAGTATTGATTAAAACAATTTTTCAAAAGAAGAGATAAACCTCCAGTTTCACCATCTATACATAACTAAGCCATATATTTATAAATATTTATTATACTTGGGTCTAACTTGTAAGGTAAATTGTTAATTTGTGGAAATGAATATCAAAGAAAAGGAGAAAAAAAGGCTTCTTTTTTTCACTTTAAAATAACAAATAAGTCATTCCTTAAAACCTCAATGTCCTCTGTGGCACGTCTTGTGATTCAATTTGGGGAATGCAGAAACTGACTTATCAAAGTGAGATATTTAGCACCAATATTTTATACCTGCATATATTCAGCCACATTCATTTAGTGTTTTCTGTATGTCAAACACTGTTCTGAGCTCTGAGATGTCCCTGTTCTATGAATTTTACACTCTGGGTGCTCAGAGAGACAACAATCAAGTAAAAATAAATAAATAAATATGCTAATTTCCAACAGCAAATGCTTTGAGAAAAATAATATGACGATATGGTAGAAAGTGAGTGGGGGACAGGATGTCACTTTCGATGGCATGGCCAGGAAATAACTCTCCAAAGAGGTGAGCTCAGTGACAAGAAGAAATCAACCATGCTGTGTTCTTGGAGAAGAGCACTTTAGGCAAATAAATAGCAATGGTTAATGGCCCCTGAAGCGGGAACAAGCTTGTCTTGGCTGAGGAACAGAAAGGATGCCAGTGTGTAATGTAATAAGGAAGAAGGAGAGAGGTTCAACAGGAAGTCATGGAAACATGCAGAAGGCAGATCATGTTGCACCTTGTGGAATATGGTATTCTAAGATAAGATGTTTGAAGGCTTCTAAGCGGGTGAGACAGATGCTCTTACCCTGGCTGTTAGAAAGGTGCAGGAGTGGGAGAAACGGTGGATGTCTGACAATACAACAAGATGCTAGTGGCTTGGCTGAGGGTGGTGACAGTGATGAAGAGAAGAGCCCACCAGGACTCAGGCCCTTATCTGACCTTTGTAAAGTAAAAATCTTCCTGTATCCTAGTGCTCAGAACTAATCATCATAACACAAATGTGCAGAGTTTTTTTTTTTTAATTCCCAATGGCCTTTTCCTTCTATTATTGTTACTAATATTATGTTTTAGTCTCAATAGACTCCCTATGAGGTTTGTAGCAGGGGACCTCTTATACTTTTCAAATGGAGAAATTGAGATATTCACCAAAAGTCAACCAAAACCCAATGAAGCCAGGACTCAAATTCAACTAGTGCCAACATCATACTTTCCCTACTGTCCCACCTACCATATTTTAGACATTCCAAAGCATTTATTTTATCAGATGTAAAACTTTCTGTATTAAGTGTTATTCTGGATGTCAGATACTAGACAATTACATGAGTACCAGTTCAGTGTCTAAAGAGGGTAGCCACCTATTCTGAGAAAAAAAAAATTAAGTCTGTATAGAAACCTAAAAATGGGAGACTTGAAATGCAGGGCGTTTTGTTTTTTTCGTTTTGTTTTTTTGAGATAGAGTAGCCCAGGCTAGAGTGCAGTGGTGCAATCTTAGCTCACTGCCACCTCCAACTCCTGAGTTCAAGCGATTCTCTTGCCTCAGCCTCCTGTGTAGCTGGGATTACAGGCATGTGCCACCACACCCAGCTAATTTTTGTATTTTTAGTAGAGATGGGGTTTCATCATATTAGCAAGCTGGTCTCGAACTCTTGACCTTGTGATCGGCTCGCCTCGACCTCTGAAAGTGCTGAGATTACAGGCGTGAGCTACCACGCCCAGCCAAAATGCAATTTTGAGAGGTAAAATTCCCTAGTATTTGAGTTATATATCCAAGTCCTCAATGCTGTGTTTTGCTGAGTAAAGAATGTATAGAAAGAAAGGAATATTAATGAAGTTAGTTGTTTGTGAGAGAAGGAAAAAGTAAAATTTTATTAAATTCTTATGGTATTTTTCCTATGCATTTTTCATAGGATATCTTGATTACACAATAACTCTGAAAAGTGAGTGTCATTTCCTTTATTATTCAGATGAAGAAAATGAGGCTCAAGGTAATGGTGTAGTTTTTGCAAGTTTATACAGCTGAATAGCAGAGCCATAGTTTGAATACAAATCAATCTGCAACCAAGGCCCTAGTATACAATGAGTCAGAGCTCCAAACTTGTCTGGCCTTCTACACTTCCAAAATGGGTAATATGGCAGCAATTTGTTTCGGAGCAAAACTTTAGAATCTCCATTTTTTAAATATGTTATGATATTTTCTAATGGAGCTGAAAATTTCAGGTACTATGCTGTACTGCTCAGAGTGGCCTTCTATTTAAAATCTAACTATCAAAGACCTGTAATCCTGAAAGCTTATAATTTACAACTCCTTTTGAAGGGAATGGATTTAAGCAGAGCCTCAATACGTCAGGTTCAAGATTAGAGAAGCAGCCCAGAAATTGCAAATTAGAGGTTTTCTGAATTATAAAGCAGACCTCAAACACTTATCTGGATGAAAGAGAGCCAGATGTTAGCTCCAGGGCCTGTAACTGGTTGTGAAGCTAGAACCCCGGAGAAAAATCAAATGGATTGCTGTTTACTTACTTGAGATAAGGAGCTTGAACTTTTTCCACTCTCTTTCTTTTTTTTTCTTTCTCTCTCTCTCTCTTTATACCTTGCTCCATTCCTGAAAGATTTGAAGCAGATGAATTGTACCAGATGACCTGTAGGTTTTCTATCTACAGTGATCCTGCTAATGGCATCATAAAACAGCCATTCATTTTCAATTCCCGAAGATCCTTCTTCCAGGATTTTGATTTTTGTAATACTTGCATCATTTTTTAAATTAGAGACACATTACATGTTGTCTGGAGAGACGAATTGTTTACTTACATAACATACCAGTGCCTGTGTTCATTCTGAGAGTAAGACATGTGTACTGTGATTCTATCCTGACCTGTTTTTGTTTGTCTGTTTTTAACTGATAGTATTTGATTTTGTTACTCAACAATCAACACAATCCAAGGTAGAGAATAAAAAGCAAAATTTCCCTTGGTTTATAAAGCAATAGTGCTTCTTTTCTGTCGGTGCTCTCATATATTGCCAGAGTTGTTTCAAAGACTAGCTAACCCACTAATTGTACATTTTCCCACCATATAAGGATTAAACTCCTTGTTGCCCTGAAAAGCAGAATTGAAACAAATCACTTAGGTTTGCCTAAGCTATAGTGTGGAGAGCTGTCTGATCACAGGTGGGTAAGTTGAAATCTTCAGAGAAGAGCCTGTTTCCGTAGCTGGGAGGCTAAGCCAAATAAACCTGAAGGTTTTGTCTCTTACTTAACCCTGTGGTCACCCCATACCTGGAGCTGATTACTCACATAAGAAGGATGTTAAGCTCTGAGTGGTGTTTCTAGAGGGTGAGTGAAAACAAATTCAGCTTGTGATGTCAGAAAATATATGCCAGTGTCTACTAAACTGTCTTCTACAGAATAATAATGTTAATCTAGATGTTAACTGACATCCCGTGGAAAGAGTACCACAGTCATGTAAGTGTGGGGATTTCTGCATGTGATGGGCCTTTCTTGTAGATTCATAAAGCTCATCAGCACATTAAAAATTTCTGAGAATTTCTACAGCCCGCAAAGAAATACGGTGTTTTTTTTCTTTCTTTTCTCTCCTTCCCTCCCTCCCTCCCTCCCTCCCTCCCTCTCTCTCTCTCTCTTTCTTTCTTTCTTTTTTTCTTTCCTCTTTTTTTGAGACAGGGTCTGGCTCTGTTGCCAGCGCCAGGCTGGAGGTGCAGTGGCGCGATCTTGACTCACTGCAATCTCTGCGTCCCGGCTTCAAGGGATTCTCCTGCCTCAGCCTCCCAAGTATCTGGGATTATAGGCGCACCACCACACCCAGCTACTTTTTGTAAACATGCCTGAGATTAGAACTCTTAATGAATGATCTTTCAATACCTTGGAGCACTGATGTTGCAAGCATTCACTGAAGAAACAGTTTTTCCTTTTCCAAGCACAAAGCCTAGTATATAGTAGACACCTAATCAATATTTGTTGAAGATCAAATGAATGCATGAATAAATGAAATAATGTAAAGTAAGGATATATATTTATATGCATAGATTTGTACTGTAAAAATTGTTTTCCCCATAGAAACAAATTTAACATGATCCAACCGATGATTATTGAGCTCCTGCTTTTGGAGAGATCCTATGCTAGGTGTAGGGGAGCCCAGAATCTAGAACAAGATGATGATCACACCATGTCACATGTGGAAGAGAGATCACTAGGGGTAAAGAAAACATGTTATGCAATACGGGGCAGGGGGAGTCAGGGAAGGTTTCTGGTGAAAATAATACCGAATTGAGTCATAAATGACAAGGCAGAGTTAGCTATGTAAAGAGGTGACTACATGAATGTATATGATATGCATGTATAAGAAAAGCTTCAGATGTACAGCATTGTAATATAGCTTAAGAGCATATAAAATACACATTAGTATTTTATGATGTGAAGGTAAAACATTGTATCAGAAATGTCTTTGTTCAACGAGAAGGCTAGGTACTCCAGGGAACTAAATAATATGAGACATGTGTCAACAGTACTTGTCCAAATTACATCAAAGAAAAACATGAACCATTAAACAATACAGGAAATGTAGCACTTAGCATTTAAGTTAGTAAGTTAAAAGAAAAGACAATTTTTGTGGGTGATCTGTGCATCCTCCTTATAAGAATTCTAGTGAACTCTACCACTTCACCTTTCTCACAACTGAAGAACAGTCTCCTGCCCATAGATTTTTCTTTCCCAACACTGATGTATTTCTGTCTCTAGCTTCTCTTTATATCATAAGTTATAAGTCTACCCAGGGATGAAGAAGTTCCTTATAGCTAAAAAGCCAAGATTTTGACTTAAAAGAAAAAATAACTCTGACTCTGTGGGTGTTTCCCAACCTGTATGGGGAATTTTATTCCCTCACACTTTTATTCTGTTCACAAATTTATATTGAGTTCCTAACCTGTGACACAGTATGTGCTCAGATCAGCACATGCAATGCTGATACGATTTCACACAGTTCCTTTTATCATCCAGCTTATCCTTTACTGAAAGAGACAGATACTAACCAAGCAGTCATAGAAACAAAACTAAAAAATAAGCACTAAGAAATTTCTTAAGAGAATATAATAGAGAAACCTGGTGATGGTAGTCATGGAAGACTTCCCGGAGGAAGTGACGATTGAGCTGAGGTTGAAGGGTAGAATAGGAGTTAACTATACAAAGGTGGCAGTGGGAGGGAATTGGGGTCAGGAAGCGCTTCTGGAAAAGACCACAGGAAAGTATGAGCAGGGCTTACTTTGAGTTCCTTTAAGTAACTTTTTGAAGGAAAGTATAATTTCTTATTTCTGATATCCCAGCAAAGTCTGGCAAATCATCACTACTCAAAAACTGTTTGTTGAATGAATGCCTTAACTTGATAGACAGTGCCAAGATATATATATATATATTTTTGACAAAAGCATCAGTTCGCTGCCCAAAGCAAAAAGAATGTGTAGCTTTAGCCTCCCAAAGTGCTGGGATTATAATCTTTCAATACCTTGGAACACTGATGTGCTTACCTTGCAGCAAAATGGCTAGAATACTACCAACTTTCCTAAAAGATTTATTACTTGAGTCCATGCTTCCTTCCTGTTTCCTTCATGGGTTCATTTATTTATTCACCAATTTTTTTCTTTTTCTTTTTTTTTTTTTTTTTGAGACTGAGTCATTCTATCACCTAGGCTGGAGTGCAGTGGCACAATCTCAGATCACTGTAACCTCCATCTCCTGGGTTCAAGCCATTTTCCTGCCTCAGCCTCCCAAGTAGTTGGGATTAGAGGCCCCTGCCACCATGCCCAACTATTTAAAAAAAAATTTTTTTTTGGTATTTTTTAGTAGAGACAGGGTTTCACCAGATTGGGCAGGCTGGTCTTGAACTCTTGACCTCAAGTGATCTGCCTGCCTCAGCCTCCCAAAGTGCTGGGATTACTGGTGTGAACCACCACCTGGCCTATTTACCAAATTTTATTGAACACCTGACTGTGCCAGTTACCATGGAGGATTCCATGAAGTAACAGTTTTTCCTTTTGCAAGCACAAAGCCTAGTACATAATAGTCACCTAATCGATATTTGTTGAAGATCAAATGAGTGCATCAATGAATGAAATCATGTAAAAAGATATATATTTATATGCATAGACTTGTACTGTAAATATTTTTTTCCTATAGAAACAAATTTAACATCCAACCTATGATTGTTGAGCTCCTGCTTTTTGACAAAATTACAAAGATGTAGACTTAGCCTCAAAAATCTTGTAGTCTACCAGCTTGTTACCATGTGCACTAATATTCATAAAACAAGGCAGAAGAAAGTCTGGACTGCATGACAGAGATAAAAATGGAACACTAAGCGTGAAAGAAATTAAATCATTTTAAATTGAGGTATTGGGTAAAGGATATGCTAGTAAAATGAAGAATATGGAAGAATTTTGACAAGTAGGTAGAGGAATGGGGGGAAGGGGAAAAGCCATTTAAAATTGAGAACAAATATTAACAAAGATCAAGGAGAAGGGCAAAGTGTGTTCAAGAGGGAGCAGAAACATTTAGTTTAGTAGGACCTAAAAAATGGTAGGAGTAAAGGACTGCAAAAGAGAAAATAGATAATCATCAGCCTTGAATAATTTCTTGTATATTAAATGCTTTTATCTTGTTGACAATGAGGTGAAGTTAAATATTCAGAATTGGGCCTTAGAATGATAATTTTAATAGAAATGCAAAGAATCCATTGGATAAAACAGAAATGGAGAGTAGAAAGGTAGTCAGGTGGTATTTTCTTTCTTTTTCTTTTTTTCTTAAGCTGGAGTCTCACTCTGTCACCCAGGCTGGAGTGCAGTGGTGCAATCTTGGTTCACTACAACTGCCACTTCCCAGGTCCAAGCGATTCTCCTGCCTCAGCCTCCCGAGTAGCTGGGACTACTGGTGTGTGGCCCCATGCCCAGATAATTTTTGTATTTTTAGTAGAGACAGGGTTTTGCCATGTTGGCCAGGCTGGTCTCGAACTCCTGACCTCAGGTGATCTGCCTGCCTTGACCTCCCAAAGTGCTGGTATTACAGGTGAGAGCTACCGTGCCCGGTCATCTGGAGGTATTTTCAACAGTTCAGCTAAGAGATTTAAAAAGTCTTAACAAAGATGAGAGATGAATTTGAAAGACATGACAAAGGTAAGATCAAATAACCGTAATAACCAGCTGGTTATGGGCTTCTTATACCAAAACAAAAGCTGAAGAGAGTGCTTAGGTAGTTGGCATGAGGTGATAACCTGAGAATATAAAACAAGAGGCAGACTGGAAAGAAATATGATGAATGTGGTCAGGTGCCTGGGAGAGCAATACCAGTTTGTTATAAGCATGCTCAGGCCAAATTGCAATTATAAACACAATTGTTTCTGTGAGCTCTTCCAAACCAAATCATCATAAAGTGCCTCACTTTGTTTGTTTGTTTTGTTTTTGTTTTGAGATGGAGCTTCACTCTTATTGCCCAGGCTGGAGTGCAGTGGCACGATCTCAGCTCACTGCAACCTCTGCCTCCTGGGTTCAAGTGATTCTCTTGCCTCAGCCTCCCTAGTAGCTGGGATCACAGGTGCCCACCACCATGCTCAGCTAATTTTTTGTATTTTTAGTAGAGATGGCATTTCACTACATTGACCAGGCTACTCTTGAACTCCTGACCTCCAGTAATCCACCCACCTCGGCCTCTCAAAGTGCTGGGATTACAGGCGTGAGCCATCGTGTTATGACAATGTTAGAAGCTGGTCCAAAAATTCCATAGGCATGTGATCTATCAAAAGTTATGTAAATACTGGTATTTCTCCCAGCTGTTGCGGTCTCCTATTATCTATCTTCAAATTTACTTTCTATAGTCATGTCCTACTCTTGGTTAACTACAACCTCCACTTTAAATTTGTTAATTCTGTTTAAAGGACCACATACAATTACATCACAATCACTGTATTCATGTTATTTCTTTTACCTGAAAAGTCCTTAATTTCCATCCAAGTTTATACATCTTTAAAGAGTCAACCTAAATACCAGGCTATATTAAAACCTGCTGTTATGAGGCTAATTGTACATGTTCACCTTCTTCTTTTTACATCCCATGCCACTCTATACCTTTATTGTTCTATTTTGCATCAAATCCCCATGTAATTACCATATCCCTCTTACACAATTATAAGCTCTTTGAGTATGAGACAGTGTATACTATACCACTTCATTTCTTGCCCATAACAGGAACTTTTTTTTTTTTTTGAGACAGAGTCTTACTTTGTTGCCTAGGCTGGAGTGCAATGGCATGCTATTCGCTCGCTGCAACCTCTGCCTTCTGGGTTCAAGTAATTCCTTTGCCTCAGCTTCCCAAGTTAAGGTAGCTGGGACTATAAGCATGAGCCATCACCCCAGGCTAATTTTTGCATATTTAGTAGAGACAGGGTTTCACCATGTTGGCCAGGCTGGTCTTGAACTCCGGACCTCAGGTGATCCATTCACTTTGGCCTCCCAAAGTGCTGGGATTACAGGTGTGAGCCACGGTGCCCACTTCATAGCAGGTACTTAATAAACTTAATTAACACCAGATATCTGCCAACACCCATAAATTATATTAAAGTAGAAAAGTTTAATGGGAGAATACAATACTTGAATGAATAGCTATCTTGGAAAAGATACACAGTTTGAAGGGAACAATATAAGATACTAGATTAGGGCAATGCTTCTCAGACTTTAATGTGTGTAAAAGTCACTTGGGTGAAAATCGTATTAAACAGATACCCCAGAGAATTTGATTCAGTAGGTCTGGGGTAGGGCTGTGAATCTGCATTTCTAATAAATTCCTGCATGCTGCTGATGCTACTGGACAGTGGACAAAATACTGAGTAGCATTAGTTGAAGGGGCAAGCTTGATGTCATAATGCCTGGACTTAAATTTCACCACTACAATGTACTGGCTTTCTAATCTTAAGTTACCAAATTTCTTTAAACCTCACTCAGCTTCCTTGCTTCTAAAATGTCAATAATAATGGAACTTCTAGGGACTGCCATGATAAATGATAAATAACTAAGCCATAAAGCATGCTTCCCGTAGTACCTAACACGTAGTATAGGTGTCAGTGTGAATACTTAATGGTACAAATCAGTCAACAGATTCCTAGAGAGCAGTGGTCTTTAAACTATGGTCTGCAGGACGTATCTGGCTCGCTGCCTGTTTTGGTAATGCTGGTGAATTAAGAATAGTTGATTTTTGTTTGTTCGTATTTTTTTTTTTTTGAGACAGGGTCTCTCTTGTTGCCCAGGCTGCAGTGCAGTGGTACAAACACAGCTCAGTGTAGCCTCTTCTACCTCTGGGGCTAAAGCAATACTCCCACCTCAGCCTTCTGAGTAGCTGGGACCACAGGAGACACCACCACACCAGGCTAATTTAAAAAAAAAATCTGTAGAGGTGGGGTCTTGCCATGTTGCCCAGGCTAGTCTCAAAATCCTGGCCTCAAGCAATCCTCCCACAGTGCTGGAATTACAGGTGTGAGCCACCACGCCCAGTCCTAAAATGTGTACTTTAAGGCTCTTTACATTAAAAGATTGTCATCAAGTCGTGACTTTATCAGTGAATTACTAAGATTAGAACCATCAATATTTCTGTTATCTCCATTATCTGATAATAATGTGCAGTGGGTATATAGTTTATAATGTAGCAGTAGAAAAGTAACAAAGGATTCTTAGAAAACAGATAATACAAAAATAACTTGGAAATAAGATGAATTTAAGGGATAAGAGGTAAAATGAGATAATTAATATCAAAGCTCTTCTAATCAGAAAATGCTGTCAGATGTCCCAACCCACTTTTTAAAAACTCAATATTTATTGTCTTTTTTTCTGATTATAAAAACACATTTATAGTATTTGGAAAATACAAAAACACATACAGAATATAAATCAATTATTCCCAGTATTAGAGGTAATCATGTTTAAACATCTTCACTTTTATAAAATTGGGATGTTACTGTACAAAATGGTTGTTTTTTTAATGTGACACTTCTCTAAAATTCACATATATTATCTGAGAACATTGTGTTCAATAGCTAATGATGTCCCAAATTTTAGAAATGTCATGATTTATTTAATTATTACCCTCATCAATTGATCTTAGGTTAAGGTATTGTTATTATTTCTAAATAATGCTAAAATAAAAAAGCTTGCTTATAATATTTCTGCATATCTTTGATTTTTTTTCCTGCTACAAGTTACTACAATAAAAAAATTTTCTAAATTTGTGCTGCTTTCAAGGGAAGCAGAAGAAAAAGATTATAGACAAGGGTAACGATAATTAAACAGTCTCTCTCCTCTCACTGGTTTTGCAGATTTCCAAACCACACCAATTTTGGGGATTTCTACCTAATAATAAGTAATATTAAATGACATACTCTCTTTTACCAGCCATCATATTTTTTACAAATCCCCCTTCCTAAATCCATACCATTATAATCAGGAAAACAAAGTTCCCCCTTCCCTTAGAAAAAAAGGCAATAATCTTATCAAAAATATTTTATTTACAAAAAATTAATTATACTATACATCCTATACTGGAAATACATTGAATAATTGCTAAAATAAATACAGGCAATTAATTCAACTTTTTATAAGAATGAGAGAATTTGACATTTGAATGTTATCAAAGCTTAACTTAGAACATAAATAGTTAAAAAGGCAAACTCAAGTTTTAGTTTCATTTATTGGCATGGTGTGTTTGTTTCCCACAAGCTCCCAAATCAGTGAGAGTCTTGGTTTCAGAATGCGTACCTTTTTGTACTCTGAAGATAGAATGTGCAGCTTTTTCTTAGGCAGGATAGATGTAACATAGATGACTGCATAAAAAAGAGGCAGAAAGGCAGGAAGCCCATCGTTTAACAATTCTCCATGTGTCTCTGCCTCACCATAATGCTGTTTATTCAGTTATTCATATATTCCAATGATTGTGTTTTCAACACAAGTCTACACAGCACCAGCTACAAGGCAAGGTCAATCATGTAAAAAATAAAACTGGATAATGGAGACCCTGTAGTAACTACATTAGCCAAGTTCAGAGTATTTGGTTCAACAATTTTTATATGTGCCAATTATTGATACACTTATTAAACCTTGATATCACTTCTACTGTGTAGACATTTTTATACAGGCCCAGAACAGGAAATAGGAAGCAATGATCTGTATAATTAAGAAAAACAAAATTCCTCATTTGAAAGTAAAAGAGGATAGATGCTTGGTGCTGACATCTGCCAATTTTGAATTTATATGTTTTATATTTATAATTTATCCAACTCACCCATGTAAACATCATACAAACATGTAAAGTGAACTGGCAAGTTGAAAAAATAAAAAAAGACAGGCAAAACATGTTCAATGTATAGGCAGGATCCAGTAAATTCAGGCCACAGAACAAAACCTATGATAAACCGCATTGTACTTGTCCAAATTATACAGATAATTTCTCCACTTTCCACTTGGTCTGGGAAAACACTGTCAGAATCTCCAAAGAATATTCCTCTTTGATATTCATGTTTTGTCCAGTGATGGATGCCTACTGTTTTCTTTCAAAGACTATCATTCCCTTTTTTAAAAAAATCTTATGAAAAAATTGCACTACCTTTGGCCTTGATTTTCAATGATTTTTTTTTTGTACACACAAAAGTATGTATTTTTATTTCCAAAGTATGACAGGTATATTGGCCTTTTCTAAAAGAAATAAAAACAAAAGTTAAAATATTGAAAGTTTAAATACTTTTTTTCACAGAAATAAACTATTCAATTTTAAAAGGCAGAGAAAGAGAAACATTTTATTCTTTCTATCATGAACATCAGTCAACCAAGCTTCACATTTTGGGCAGGATTTTTTAAGTATAAATTTTTTAAGAACTTATTTTATTTAAAAACGGAAGAACAGGTTTATTTTTGCAGAGAAGTAAAATATAGAATATGCAAAATTTGTCTTTAAGATTGGCATACAGAATTTAAAAACACAGTACAATTATATCAAAATACAGCACAGCCAACGGCCTTTAAAACTTCCTTTGGCATTTTATTTGGTAAAGTTAAAAAGAAAATCCTTCCTAAAAAAAAATTATCTATCAAAACAGTCCATAAGTTAGGTTTTATAGGTTGAAAGAATGTTTCCTTGAGTTTCCAAAATCCTTTTCTTCCATGATAACCCACATAAAGCATGGCTAGTGAGGTATATAGGGCAAAACACTTTCAGGCAGATGCACAGTAAGGAAAAAGTGCATAAACAAAGAATTCATCCCATTTTCATAGAAATAACAGGTTAAATCTGAGTTTCTTCTTGTTGATGTATTGTTTTACTTTGGCAGAATGAAAATAAACCCACATAAATGTCTTTGTTCAAGTCCCAGCAGCAGTGATATGTCTCCTTTGGTGGCACTATCTGATGCCACAATACTGTACAGCCCCTAGAGGAACTAAGGTGTTGTGTGTGACTGCAAACGTCAAACCATGGAAGATCATACATCAAGCACCATGTCATACTGTTGTCCTTTCTTCCGCCTGCCACACTTATTGATGAGAACTACATACAGCGTCAAAAGCATGACCCAATAGCATGCATAGAGCAACGTTCCAACAATTAGAACTGTCTGTTTGGATTCTGAAAATGGCCTTTTAGATTCCTTATAAATGGTGAAAATCACACCACCCAGGAGGATTGTAAACCAAACTGATACTGGAATGAGTCCTATGAAATTAACAACAATGGTTTTCCTTCCTGATGTGCCCCACCCAGCTTTGTTTATTGTTGCAATTGCAAACATCTTGGCGGGAAGTAAACTTGACATGTATAACACTGAGTAGAGAGACATGAAGACCATGACGATATTTCCTCTAAGGCAGCTGGCAAAAGATGATTTTATGAGACCTACTAGCTGGACAGTTAACAAGAAGAGGAGGATGTTCCAAATTTTACCCCGGTAGAAGAGCTGGATTACTGTGGCGATGAGAAAGAAAGGAAAGAATCCAGTGATAATCGCTTCGTAGGTCATCCACAAGTGATGTTTGTGAAACCACATTGCATTGTACAGCCATTCTCGGAAGTAGGACTTGCTCCAACGGGTCTGCTGGTTTAACCATCTGAGATATTCTATAGGTGTTTCAGTAAGGCACTTAGATCGAGCTGTGTATTTTGTTGCATAGCCCAGACTCAGCACCCGGTTCGTTAGATGCCTGTCATCACCAAAGCTACATTGGTTGCCCATAAATTCTTGATTGTACCAATCTTCCACAAACTCATGTAACAAGGAGTTTCTGTACATTCCCAGAGGTCCACTAATGCACTGGACACACCCAAAATAAGACTGACAGGCCCTTTCTATATTAAAAGCCATCCAGTATCTCACACTGCTGAGGAATGAGATCCAGGAATCATACTTGTTTAAAATCTGCAAGAAGAAAAACATAAGTAAAAGATAAGCTTTAGCTAAAAATTCCAGCAAAACTTGCTCCATCCTGAGGTTACTACCTGCAGGAAGATTTCTTATTTGATCCTCCTATTTTGGTTTCCTTCCTCTTTTTGGCATGGTTATTTTATGTTTTCTCTGATTCTCTGGTTCTGTTACTAATTTGTTAAGTTGTATGCATGTGTTGTGATTTTTTGATGGTGAATATTTTTTTGACTTCATCATTCTCTATCCTTTTTGCTGTTCTTATTCTGTTTGTTGTGTTATCATACTGAGATGATATTTATTTATTTATCTAGAGATAGAGTCTCACTCTGTCACCCAGGCTGGAGTGTAGCAGCACCATCTTGGCTCACTACAACCTCCGTCTTTCGGGTTCAAGTGATTTTTTTCCTGCCTCAGCCTCCCAAATAGCTGGGACTACAGGTGTGCGCCACCACGCTCGACTAATTTTTGTATTTTTAGTAGAGACAGGGTTTTGTCATGTTGACCAGGCTGATCTTGCTCCTGACCTCAGGTCATCTGCCCACATCGGCCTCCCAAAGTGCTGGGATTACAGGTGTGAGCCACTGCACCCGGCTATATTGAGATTTTTTTTAGGCTCTAGTTCTCAATCCCTAAACTCTTTTCCCAGGCACTCTTTCATAACATCTAAGATTTGAATGTTTTTAGGTCCCAACTCTCCTGTGGGCTGGTTCATTTTAAACTGATCCTATCCTCGGCTGTTAATTTTCCTCTCCTTTATTAGCTTTCCTTTCCAAGCTTTTACAGTGCCAGTGATAGGAGAGTTTCCCATGGCCTTCCTGCAAAATTTGAATCATGAAATAATGCTTTATATAAAGGCTACTGAAAATTATCAACTTTTCTTGGCAATAATTCTAAATTCTCTCATCTGTCTCAATTTTGTTCAGTTTTCATCTGGATTTTGCAAGCTTTCTTTAAAAGAAAAAAATCACCAGGCTATTTCTTTGTTCCTTCTAATGTAATTTATTTGCCTTTACTATCAACCAACATATATAAAATGGGTTATACAGCAGGATAATATCCAAATTTTGAAGTCTATTTTCCATGTCCTATCTTACCTTTCGCTAAAATCTAACCTCATATTTGCAAGGGAATCTTATTTTAATCTTCACATATTTTCACATATTCATTTTTCCATCCCACAAATATCAAATTACCTCCATTAATATTTGTTTCATTAACTGTTTCTTCATTAATAACACATGATGGACAATATTGGAAAACCACTTATTTGTTCTTTGCCTTTCTCACTAGTATACATTTGAGTCACTATCTTTTTTTACTTCCTTTGTTTTTTGACTCAGATTTTTTAAATCAACCACATATTGATCATCCTTTAAGTATATAGGTATAAGATATATGTCAATTTCTTACCATACTTCTATTTCTTTTTTTTTTTTTTTTGAGACCAAGTGTTACTCTGTAGCCCAGGCTGAAGTGCAGTGGCATGATCTCAGCTCATTGCAACCTCCGCCTCCCAGATTCAATAAATTCTCCTGTCTCAGCCTCCCAAGTGGCTGGGATTACAGGCACACCCACCACGCCCAGCTAATTTTTGTATTTTTAGTAGAGATGAAGTTTCACCATATTGGTCAGGCTGGTCTCAAACTCCTAACCTCAAGTGATCCTCCTGCCTCGGCCTCCCAAAGTGCTGGGATTATAGGCATAAGCCGCTGCGCCTGGCTCATTCTTAATCCTTGTAACTAGATAATTTTTAGCAGAACATGAAATATTAAGTTATGGCCCAAAGATATATGGTGGAAATCATTATGCATTTATTTTAAGTTACATGTAACTTATTAGCTACTACAGAAATGGGTTATACCCCAGGACTAAGCAAGACAATTCTAAATTATTTCAGTTTCCATAGGAAAAGAGGCAGTGAAGCAGATGCAAGGCACATTTTAATGTGTCTCAAACACCAAGAACAGTACCTGGCACAGAGTTGGTGTGTAATAAATATATGTTGAATGAGTCAATGAGTAAGAGTGCTCTTAAAAGTGTTTCGTGCAAAAAAAAAAAAAAAAAAGAAAAAATGAAGCCATGTACCTGGACATCTCCCCCAACACCTCCAACCATGGGATCTTCTTCTAAAACTTTTACCATTTCCACAGATGAGGCTGGGTCAAGCATAGTATCTGAATCACAAACCTGCAAAGAAGAATGTGAAAACTAAGTTAAAGGAAGAAATATAAATATACTCCTTCTAGTCAAAATTGGGCATACATACTGCGTCCTCATCTTACTGCCATAAAGCCTCAGTAAGCAAGTATCATGGTGATAACAGAGGGCTTGTGACATCATGGCCAATACAAAGAGCCTATTTTTCAGCAAACTCAATATTTAAGTTAATGACATTGCTGGGTAGAACAGCTGAAGTGATGTGTCAAGTATGACTTGTAGGGTGATCAACGTGTCCCAGTTTGCCATAGATGCTCCCAGTTTTGTCAATGAAAGTCTCACATCCCTGGTAACCCCTGGGTCCTGGCAAACTGTAATGGCTGGTCCCCCTAGAGGTCTGTTTAAGAAAAAAAAAAAATTTCCAGTTACCTTCAATAAGGCTTTTAGGCTTTTTTGTCTTTCAGGTATGAATGATAAGAAAATTCTATGACACTATTGAAAGGGAGACATATTTAATAATGGTTTTACCTTTCATTTTATTTTAATTTTTTTTGAGAGAAAGAAAGAGGAAGAGAAAGGGGGAGAGAGAACAGGAGTCTTGCTCTATTGCCCAGGGTGGAATGCAATCTAAAAATAGGTATTAAAGACCTCTTTTATGCCAATAATTGTGCTTAACAATGGAGACAGGAAGGAATAAGGGAAGAAAATAACAAACAGCCC
>CAUYLG010042001.1:0-40843 GCA_963573385.1 Cacajao melanocephalus | reverse complement strand
TTTTTTCTGCTGATCCCAATTTGAACCCTTCTCATTAGAGTGTTCCAGCTAGCCCCTGCCACTTGATCAGAGTTTTAAAATGAAATAAAACCAATTCATCATCTATAACAGGAAAGAAATGCTATTTAAAACCCAGGCCGCTTCCTAAAAACTCAATAACAAATTAATAGGAAGGCCTTTATGCTTTTACATATTGGTTGATCTATTATTGATTCCTTCCTTGATTTAACAGGTATTTATTGAGTACCTACTATGTGCCCAGACAGGGATCGGCAGCTTTGGAATGTTGAAGGAAGAAACGAGGTAAGGGCACTGGGAATGCTGATGGGCATGACCAGCTTGGCCCCTTCCCCCATGGAACTCATATTCTGATACTGGTAAGCATGTCAATGAGTTTGTGTATGCAAGTTTGGGAGCAAGAGACAGAAGTAAACTACACTCCAAGATAGAGGAAAGAAAATTCATATGGGAGAAATTCTATTTGGAAAGTCCAGAGAAGGAGCTGAGAACTCCATAGGGAAATCCTAGAGAAAAAGAAACACCTCCAGGATTTCCATCCTCATTCACCCTAAAGCTCAAATAAATTGATCAATACTTACTTATATATTTGCTAAGGCTTGGTTGGTTATCTTTCCTAGAGGTCACTATTTTTATAGATTCAGTCATTCATTCATTCATTTGCTTGTTTCTTTATTTAGTTAATGATTTTCTGAGCACTTACTATGTGTCAGATAATAGACAATTCCATAGGAGTTTACATACAAATCAGAAGACATTTTATCTTAAAGGAGTTCCCATGTTGAAATTTGGGAGTGCTGGGCAGGGATGCGGGGGCCAGCTAAAGAGCAAATAATTACTCGGTAGAGCAGGAATGAAGGTGATAGTGCTAGAGAGGAAGGAGTGACTGGTCACCTTTTGCTGCACAGAAAAGGCTCTGCAGTGGGTAGAGGAGAGTGAGGGGCATTTTCCATGAGGAAGAGAAGGCCAAGGATATTTTAAGCAGAGGGAAGGGTATAGCAGAGCACAGAAAGACAGACTGGAGTGAATCTGGAGAGTTCGACAGGGATCGGCAGCTTTGGAATGTTGAAGGAAGAAACGAGGTAAGGGAGATTTGTAGACTTAAGCCAGGGGAATCAGTGAAATTCCTAGGATGAGATGAGCAGTAGGAGTAGGAGGAACATTTAGGGGCTCAAGATTCTCCTCAAATCACTGAGATCGCAGCCCCCAGATGCCACCTATTTCTCTGCATATAGCACTGCTCTGATACTAACTGTGCCCTTGCCTCCCTTGCTCTGCTCTTAGACTTGAGCCTCCCTCATGCTCCACAGCCCTTTGTGTGAAATGCAACAGATCGTGACTGTTGCAAGAGGGCATATAGCCATTTGAAAAAGAATCATAACCGCTTGAAGAGTAATCTCTCAGGTGGTGGTATGAAAAGTTTCATCGTTAAACCGCAGCCAACAGACCACAGCACCAGGACACCTGTGTCCTCCTCAAGACTATTTATGGTTGGAAGTCCAGAGTTGTAAGCATGTAGAACTTCACCTTTTGATCATGGTGAGGAGTTGGGCTTGACTCTGAGCAGTGTTCTCTTCAAGTCTTTTAAAGAGTCATCACGCAGTTGGTGCTGAAGGCTGTATTTGCACACCACTCTTTGTTTGCAAATGTAGAGAACCCCCTTGAACTAACTCAGGCCACAGTGGGACTTTATTGTAGGGATGCTGTTTGTAGCATGTGCCTATTTAACATCCTTTTCTCTTTGGGGACTGACTTTCCTTGTTTGTAGTTTCATGTATGTGATGAAGCAATACAGCATGCTCTTGACACCCTTTTCTCTTCCTGGGCATGCAGAAAGACTTAATTTCCTTACTCCTCTTATACTTATGTTTGAGCTATCTAATTTAATTCTGGCCAATTAGAATGCACATGAAAGTGACATACAGCGTGGCCCTTAAAAATATCCCCTGTGACCCTCTCTTCCCTTGCTATGACAAGCTGGCGGTCATGTGTTCGTGTGGCATTCCTACAGGCATGAATGTGAAATACACTTTTACCGTGTTAAGCCACTGACATTTGGAGTTTGTGCTACTTGTCACAATAGACAAACCCCAAATCTCAGGGAAACTTGGTCTTTTCCAGCTAGTAGAATTTCATTTCCTTTACTCAAGGGACCAGCCCCACTGAGACCTTAATCTCAGTTCTACTCTCCTAGAGGAGGGAGTCTGATTGGTCTTCCACAAACTGAAGCCAGAAGAGAGGTCAAATTGCAAAAACATGGTTTCTCCCACAGGAAGCACGTGAAATCGAGGGGGTGGGAAAATCAGTTCTGAGAAAATGGAGGATACAGTCTACACAGGGTGGGCCTGACAAACTGGATAGATATTTCTGCTCAGATTCTTCCCAATATAGTTCCAAGGAGCAGTGGGAGAGACCTACACTGAGCGTCTTTCTTAAGGCCCTAGGCCCTGCTCGGCCAAGGCTGGCCTCTGCACCTTTCCTGTTGGCCTGAGAGGTAAGCTGAGTTCAGAAGGCCCACCCCTTTCAGAAGGCCTTTCACTCCATCCCAGGATCTCTGTTGTGGTTGCCAAGGAGATTTCCAGCTGTGAAGGGCCAAACTGGGACTCAGACCATGAAGCTGTAGTCATCTTCCATAAGCCACTGAGCAGCTGCTAGATGTTAATGAATTTGACTCAGTATCACCCAGGAGCAAGATTTTGTGGACAAAAAATGAAAAACCTCCAAGTCTATGACACAGCTGGTCACACCCTCTGTTCCTGTTAGAGGGGATTCACCTTCTGAGGGAGAACAAAGACTTGCCACCAAGTATCCATGGCCACTGGGGCAGATGCAGCCCCTCTAGGTCTCCCCCAGGTCTTTTCCCTAAAGACCTCCTGCCTGTGGGGCTGTGATGTTCTGTAAAGGCAAATAAGTGTTTCTGGCACACCCTCCGTTGACAGCTGTCTAGAGAGGCAGATGGATCTGGTTTGCATATGGTGCATTTACATGCGGAGGAATCCTCCAAACCTTTTTGAGTCTTCTGGATGTAAATGCCAGCCATGGGGAGTGTGAGAGAAGTCAGTGGTAGCGCAACATAAATATAGATATTATTTTTTACAGGAGGGTGGAGGAGCTGACTGGCAAGACCAGCGAAGTGCTTTGATAAATCTATGGACATTCCAGGAAGAGAGGGTGGAACAGTTTGGAACACAGAGCCTTGCTTAAGGAAACAAATAG
Source organism: Cacajao melanocephalus (assembly GCA_963573385.1). Taxonomy (NCBI): domain Eukaryota; kingdom Metazoa; phylum Chordata; class Mammalia; order Primates; family Pitheciidae; genus Cacajao; species Cacajao melanocephalus. The sequence continues at coordinate 37,609 of CAUYLG010042001.1, read as the reverse complement.
AACCTTCTTTTGAAGAACAAAGACCAGGTGATCACACAACACAGAGTGTCTGCTGGAAACCTGTGGGGACCAAATGGTTGACAATGACCTTGTTATTTCTAGCTCCAAAATATATCTTTTTTTTTTTTTTTTTTTTTTTTTAGACTGAATTTTGCTTTGTTGCCCAGACTGGAGTGCAATGGCATGATCTTGGCTCACTGCAACCTCTACCTCCCAGGTTCAAGCGATTCTCCTGCTTCAGCCTCCTGAGTAGCTGGGATTACAAGCAACCACCACCACACCTGTTAATTTTTGTATTTTTAATAGAGACAAGGTTTCACCATGTTGGCCAGGCTTGTCTCGAACTGCTGACCTCAGGTGAGCCACCTGCCTCGGCCTCTCAAAGTGCTGGAAATATAGGCCCAAAATATATCTTGAATGCATCTAGTCTCCATGTCTACCGCCAAACCTTTTCGCCCTCCTTGGCTACTGCAAGAAGCTCCTGTCTCCCTGTTTTCACTCTTGCCCACTTCCAATCCAAACTCTCAAGTAGCCCAGGTAATTTGGTTAAAATTGGAGCATGAGTCACCCTCAGCTCACGCTCTCCTAAGTCTTAGAAGAAAGCAGGTTCTTTAGTGTGGTCCTGAAGCCGTTGCCCTGGTCCTCGCTTTCCTCTCCATCCTCATTTAGTTCTCTTCTCTCTCACTCACTATCCTCCAATCTCCCCGGTCTCCCTTCCAGGTACCAGTGGCTTTCCCTCTGCCAGGCTGCAGTGCCTGCCGTTCATCTCACAATGGGCTCCTCCTTCCTCACTCTTCTCCTTTGGCTTCAACATCACCTCCTCAGAGAGGCCTTTCCTGACCACCCCAATTCAGCAGAGCTCCTTTACTCCCTTATTAGCCCTCACCACATCCTCCTTGTTGTCTTCATAACTCTTACCCAGCCCATAGTCACAAATCCATGCAACTGTTTCCTTGTTATCACTTGAAACTTCTGCCTGACTGTGAACACCACAAGGCAGGGCCATAGCCATTTCCTTTGCAGACTGGACGGCCCAGTGCCTGGCACAAACATATTTGTTGATTAAATTAATGGTTTGGCCTCAAAGCAAAGTGCCTACAAATATAGGGTTTGGATTTACATGGGCCTGAGTTCAGTTCTAGCTCTGCCCCTTGCCAGCAGGGAGACCTCCGGCCAGTGGCCTCCTCTCCGAGCCCCCATTTCCTTCTTTAGCATGGGGATAAGAATGGCACCTCTCTCTTGAACTTGGTGGGAGGATGACACAGTGCAGGAGAAAACTCTCAGCCGGTGCTTGGCATGTAGCAAGTGCTCAAAAAATATGTTAGCTGCTCTTACTATTAATAAGAATATTAGTTGTAATCTTATTGTGATTGTTATTATTTAGCTCCATTTAGACATGACCCCAGTCTTCACTGGAGAAGAGTGAACAGGCCTTTTGGATGGGGTATGCGTGTATTGTGGGTTTGTTTTGTTTGGTTCTGTTTTTATCATGGTGGCACATACCCCCAGCCTTCTGTTCTATTCCTTTTACACCAGACAGCATTTTACCGCAAAGAACGGCTGCTGTTTCTCTAACGACAGTCACACACTTAATGCTTCAATTTCCACATTTTATTTTATATGTAATTTAAAGCCCATGGTTCCTTAATTGTAAAATAGGCCTTATTAAAATAATAGCTTGAAAACCAGTGGGGCTCCCTGTGCCGAGCAACGAGGGTTTTTAGCTTAACGGCTGTTTACTGGGATTTAAAAAGAGACACAACCCAAATAAAGCTGTAAAGACATTTCCAGCGTGAGTGATGGGCCAAGGACCAGCTGATAATTAAGCTCCCCCATCCCCACACAATTTTTTTTTCTTTTGGTGCTGTCTGGAGCTTTCCTTAGAAATCCAAAGCACACCCTTTGCTGCTTTTATGATTGATGAGGCGGTGAGGATACTTCAGTGCGAGTAAGCGACGTGGTGCTTTGATTAATGATGCTGGTGGGACTCCCAGAAGACCAAAGAGAATAACACTGTTATCAGGAAAGCAGCTGAAGCTGCTGAGAGGGACAGCAGCTCCCAGGATTGTAGAGACCGTGGAGCCATCCATGGGTAGGGTCTTTCATTCAGCTCTAACCCAGCATCTCCTCCTGGAAGTCCAGAAGCCCATGGAGAGGGGACTGAAGGGCATTCTTTTCCATTGAATTCACAAAACTGGCACTGGGCACAGTTAGGTTCCCTGGAAATCTCAAAGGATGAAACACATACAAGCTGGTAGGAGTCTCCGGCTCTATCCTAGTCATGATGAGTTTCTTTCAATTTGATTGTTCTTAGGCTGAAACAGTCAGATGAAGAGATTCTATAGTATAAGAAAAACAACCGTTTCTATCCACCAACCACATGGACTTACATTGAATCCTTGTAATACCCGTGAAATGGATGTTACTGTTATTCATCTTAATTTTTGGCCAAGGACACCTCAACTCAGAAGGACTTTGTGCATTACAAGTCACAGAGCGCTTGAGCTGTGGAGCCAGGATGCAAAGCAAAGATGGTTCTAATGTCTAAGCCTATGCTCTTGGCCCCTTAGCAATCCTAGGCTTCCAAGAAGAGAGCTATGGAACTCGTGGGAAGATATCCAACCAGGGTGCAGACACATGGATTTTAGATTTTGCCTCACCTTGCATAACCTGGGATGAACTGCTCACTTCTCTGTGCCTCCGTGTCCTTAAATATGAAATCTGGTATGCCCTGCCTGCCTCACAAAGCTCTCATGAGGATCAAATATATTAACATTTATAAATGCTCTTTGCTAGGTAAGAGCCCCGATGGACTATTTGTTCCAGCAAAACTGTCAAGTGAACCTATATGGAAAAACATTTATAAAGCAAATTAACATTGAAGGAGCCAAACAAATTAAGATTCTTGTTCCAGAGGAACCCAATATCATTCTAACTCCTAGATGAATGACTTTGGGTAAGTCACATGATCTCTCTGAATCCTAATTTTCTGCCCTGCAAAATCAAGTAATACTCATCTCTTGGCATTGAGAAATCCATGATATTATGCCCACAGAGCAGCTTAACGCTGCCTGGCACATGTGCCCTCGGAATGTTAGCTACTGTTAACCATTTCTTTCATTTCTTTCCCTCTGAGCCACTCCTCATTACCCATTTGGGCAGAACTGTGCCTGCCTTTCCCATTGTCTCTCTGGACCTTTGTGGCATTACACATTGAAAAAGGAAATATGAGTCAAAGAGTGCCCTGAGGCTCAAACACTGTGGTTTTGAAAGTCAATACGCCTGTCGATAGCAAGACTCACTGCCTCTCCAGGGACTGCCCACGGCGGTGTTGCTGAGGTTTGCAAGCCTGGCACAGAGAAGCTTCATGGCGGGGAAGTGTTGCCCAGAAGAGGGGCTGTCTTACTGTCAGGCCAGAGCATCTTCGGCCTCCACAGAATTTGAGCACAAGGCAAGCCAGACAGCCTCTGCCTACTCCTACACTGATGCAGCGGCTGGAAACACCTCCTCTCAACTTTTACAATGTTTTCACATCTTGCATTGCTGGACAGTGAGGGGACCCACTGGACCAAAACTGCAAAGAAGAGAACACAAAATAGCTGCAACTTTCCCATAATGTAGAATCAAATAGACCTGGCTTTGAATAATGGCCCTGCCATTTCCGAATTCTGTGATTATAGGCAAGTCCCTTAACTTCTTAACTTTTCCTTCTATAAGAAGGCGGCTTAACCAACTACTCTGGAGACTGAGGCAGGAGAATCACTTGAACCTAGGAGGCAGAGGTTGCAGTAAGCTGTGATTGCACCATTGCTCTCCAGCCTGGTGAGAGACCAGAGCAAGACTCCATCGAAAGAAGAGGGGAGGGGAGGGAACGGGAGGGGAAAAAAGAAAAGAAAAGAAAGGAGCTTAGTATGGTGGTTCAGAAGGCAGCTCTGCTTGGTATATCCTGTATATTCTCACATTCTCAGATAATTTACTCACTTCTTTACCTGTAAAATGAGAGTGAGGATGAAATGAAATTTAAAATATATATTAAGTTTTTCAAGTAGTAGCAAGCACTAAATAAATGTCAGCTGCTGTGTTTGGCAGGTGGGTTCCATGTTATTCTCCAGTGAAAAATAAACCTTGGCATCTCAGTGGATTAGCACCATAAACGTTTATTTCTCACTCATGTAGGTAGAGAAATTTCTCCTATTTCAGGAGACTCGGGGATCTGGGATCTTTTCTTCTTCTGACATCACTATGTCAATCAACCTACAGTGGTTGGTTCCAGTTCACCATAGCAGAGAATAGATGGGGAAGGAGATACCATGGCTCTTTCCTCCCTTGGCACTCCTGTTCATAGTTCATTGGCCACAGCGAGTTTGAGAACCCAAAGCCCACTGCACAGGAAACTGCCTTTATGGTAAATTAGGCTAACTGCCCAAATCACACCGTGCCGTGAAAGCATTAAATGGCAATGTGCATGGTGAGCTTACACCGTGGCTGGCACACGGTTAGTGCCTGTTTTCTCTTGTGAGAGTTACTACTTTCGACTCAGTGCCTGTCTGATATGATTCAATGCAATTTTGACTTGGATTAATCACTGGCTGTTCAAGACCACAGACTGCGGTAGGTCCCGTTCTCTTAGTAGTTATGTTTGTCCCTCGCCTTTATCAACATTTCCCTACCTTTCTGTGCCCCATTTTCCTTTTCCAGTGCCTTCACGTGGATCCACAGTTCACTGATGCTCTATACTCTGGTGTTCTATCAGATGCCTGTTTCAAGGTTACATGATCATTTTGGATGTTCAAGTACTTTCATAGTATCTAGTGTGAGGCTGCACTGTTTCATTCAGGAAGCCTTAATCCAGTGCCCACTTTGTGCCAGGACTGGGACTAGGCATTCACACTCACAATAACTCTGGAGGCCAGTCAGTCTTTTCGGCCTTAAGTTTGGATACCAAGTGGAAGCTCAGAGAGGTTAAGGGACTGCCTCAAGTCATACAGCCTGGATGAGGTGAGGCTGACTCAACTCAGGGTGTCTCCCCATCCAGAGGCCTTTCCATTCTCGGGAGGCCTCTGCAGTTAACTTCTGCCTGTCCTCTGGAAGTCATTACACATTTGGGCCTTTTCTAAGCCTCATTTATGCCTTTTTCCTTCAAAGGCTTAAACCTGAAAAATTGATTAATTCATGCTAAATCCTTGCCAGAGACAATGGCTTAACCTGTTATTTCTGTCTGGGATTTTTATGGCTAAAGAGACACTGTCTTCTAGACTCTACTGACCACTAATGTTGGATGTAAGCATTCAGCCACGCGTGGTAGATGCCATTTGGAGGCAGGGGTCAATATTTGGAAGTGTTCCCAAATCATAGCACGTAAGTTACAGATTTCTGTTCCAATAAAAAGACTGACCTTTCAGCCTCAGCGGCAGTGTCCAAAAAGTGAAGATTCAAATTGAATTCACACCCCAAAAAAGCATCACATGGATTCCCCAGCACAAAAATTATTTTGTATGCTTTGTAGTGTCCATTCACTGAATGCAGATTTCTATGCCAGGTATTATCGAAATAATTGTCTTTAGTCCTTACAAGCAGTATGTGATGTCCAGACTATTTATCCCCAGTTCCCCAAGCAAGTGAGTACACTGAGGATCAGAGAGGTTAAAGTGACTGGTCCAAGCCACACAGCAAATATCAGAGTTGGAATCTGACCTAATTCCAAAATGCACCACTTTCCGTACTGTCATAGAACAACAGGATGCTGCAAAAGGGAACCGACTTCTTACTTCCCAAAGCCTCCACCTCCAAGTACAATCAATCATATTGGGGGTTAGGGATTTGATATATAAATTTTGTAAGGGACACCTAAGAGGTGGGTTGCTTTCTCACAGCGTTCTTTGTGGCCCTGCAGCATGAGTACAGCACCTCAGAGGCTGATGGAGAGACAGGGATGGCTAAAGCTAGCCAGGCAGGATTCTAGGGTCCCAATCTTCTTCTACCAGAGAAACTACTTCTGTAGATTTGCACATATTTTGTTTTAAAAATGTGTTCTACTACATACGACAGAGAAAAAGAAGATTAAAAAAAGAGAGAATAAAAACTAGTTTTAGCATTGTGGCCTTGATTTTATGTACTAGTCATTAAGGCCCAGGGGTTGAACAGATTTGTCCAATCATACAAAGAGTTATAGGTGACAGACTGTGGTTTAGAGCATGGCTTGGCAAACCTTTCCTGTAAAGGGCAAGATAGTAAATATTTTAGGCTTTGTGGGCCTTGGAGGCTCTGTCACAACTACTCAACTCTGCCATTGTGGTAAGGAAACAGCCACAGATAATATGTTTAAAAAAAAAAAAAGCATGGTTGCATTCCAATAACCTTTACTTATAAAACAGGTTGAAGGCTGGATTTGACCTGTGGGTGATAATCTGTGGGCCTCTAGTTTAGAACAAAGGATCCTTGACTTTTTATTTAGCACTTTTCCTACATAAACAAAGCTGCCTCCTTAAGACAGACGTATTGCAAAGCCCTGTTATTTTCTTAATGTTGACGGAAAATTAAAGATCAAAGTTGGAAAGCCATGAGCGTTTTATAAAACAAAGCACAGGTAAACAAGAAGGTAGACATTAGGCATGTGAGTGTGGTGGGGGCCATAGCTCCTGGGATGAAGGATGAGGGTAGGCATAAATAAGTGACTTGAAGAAAGGGCTCTGCCCTGATGAAGATATTGATATGTCTTGAACTAAGATGTATCACTAAAATTCAACCCTCTGCACCAAGGACTAAAATAAATTAATGTATCTTGGAACTAATTAGAGATGATGGTTACACGACATTGTGAATGTACTAGACACTACTTAATCGTGCACTTTAAAGGAGTTAATGTTATGTGAATTTCACCTTAATCAAAAAATTAAAATGAATATTAATAATTAAATTAAACTACAAAGTTGAAAATGAAACGGCAAGGTTCCATGTTGGTGGTCTTTCATCTTGCATCTTGCTTCGGGTCCTGGAACTTCTGAGGGTTCCCTGGGGTGGTTGAGTCAGTTCTGTGCACCTCGAGGTGGGAACATGGTGTGATTTTTTTTTCTTGCTTTGGTCCATCAAGAACCACATGGGTTAGTTCTTGATTCCTAGATTTTTTTGGGGCCTCAGTTTCCTTACCAGTAAAATGCATGTCGTTGTGTGTACCATTGAGGATTGATGTGATCATTAAATGAGCTTCTGATATAAATTTCATATAGTCACATTGAGATGCTGTAAGAAAATGCCACCTACTGGGTGGTTTAAGCAGCATTTATTTCTCATGGTTCTAGAGGCTGGAAAGTTCGAGATAAAGCTGCTGGCATATTTGGTTCCTGGTGGGAGTTGCTTTCTGGCTTGTAGATACCTGCATTCCAGCTGTGTGCTCACATGGTCTTTCCTCAGTGCATGCACATGAGGGAGAGAGATCTTTGCCTTCCTCTTCCTATAAGAGCACTGATCCTTGATGAAGGTCCCATCATAATGACTTAATGTTAGCCATCTTGCCTCCCAAAGGCTCTACCTCCAAGTACAATCACATTGGGGGTTAGGGCTTCAATATATAAATTTTGCAAGGGACATAAACATTCAGCCCATACAAACAGTTAACCTCTAGGAAGTGTTCATAAACATAGCCTTTACTCTCTTTATCTCTACGAAGGCTTTACTTAGTCATTCATTCATCATCACTTACTTAGCTTCTAGTATGTTCATTCATAACTATGCTCATTTTCTATTACTATATAAAAAACTACCCTCAAAATTTAGTAACTTAAAACAACAAACATTTATTATCTCACAATTCCGATGGGTCAGGAATTCAAGGAATTAGCTGGATGGTTTTGGCTTAGGATCCCTAACGAGGTTGCCATTAATATGTGGACTCTGGCTGCAGGCATCTGAAGGCCTGACTGGGGCTGACGGACTTACTTCCAAGATGGTTCACTTACATGGCTGTTGGCTCCTTGCCAAGTGGGACTCTCAATTACTGTCCATATGAATTAACCACTGGCTTCCCCTAGAGCAAGTAAAGAGAGAGAGAGGGGACCCAGTCCCCAAGTCTTCTATTTGTCCATCACTGAGACAAGGTTGCACCCAGGGGAAGGTATACATAAAAGCACAAATGCCAGGAAGTGGAATCCTTGGAGGGCATTTTCAAGACTGGGTGCCACGGTGCCTTAGTAAGAGTTTAGGGGATATGCCATGAGCTAAGAGGCCATCTAACTTATAGTCTAAAAGGAGAGACAGACATATATAAAATTATTATGTACTTAAATACATAACAACCAACTAGGCTAAGTAATGAAGGAAAAGGTAGAGTATGTTATGAGAGACATTTAACAGGGAACCTTAGGAAGAAGTGGAAGGGACAGGGATGTATTTGTGAGGAAGTTACGTTTCAGTTGAAACTAAAAGAATCAGTGGTAGGTAACATGAGTTAAAATTACGGTGGTTGCCTCAAAATGTTAAACATAGAGTTTCCTTATTACCTAGCAGTTTTATCCATGGGTACAAACTTAAGGTAAATGAAAACATACATCCACATAAAATGCTGCCTGTAGCAGCATTGTTCATAGTAGTCCAAAAGTGAAATTAACTCAAATGTCCATCAACTTGTGAATGGATAAACTAAATGTGGCATATCCATATAATAGGATATTACTTGATGACTAAGAACAAAATACTGATCCACAGTACAACATGGATGAACCTTGAAAACATTATGACAAGTAAAAGAAGTCATATACAAAATACTCCATGTTGGATAATCCCATTTGTTTGAAATGTCTGCAGAAGAGAGATGGAAAGTAGATTAATGATTTCCTGGGGTTCGGGGAAAATGGGAAGTGAAAGCTAATAGGTAAAGGGGTTTCTTTTAGAGGTGACAAAAAAGTTTTGAAATAGATGTGATGATGCTTGTACCACTCTGTGAATATGCTTGAAACCACTGAATAGTCCACTTTAAGTGGGTGAATTGTGTGTATGTGAATTTTTTCTTAATAATGAAGGTTATAAAAGAATAACCTCTTAATAATAAAAGAATAACCTCTTAATAATGAGGTTATAAAAGAGGATGGCTGGTAAAGCTTACAGCAGAAGGAACAGATCGAAGTGGAAGAGAATATGGTGTGCAGGAGAAATGGAAAGAAAGTCAATGTGTCTTCAGCACAGAGTTGAGGAGAGAAGTAGTGTTAGATGAGGTGGAAACCAGATCCTGTAGGCCTTAGTGACTCAATAAAGGATGCTGGTCTTAATCGTGAGGGCTATGGGAAGCCACTGAAGGTTTTAGGCACAAAGTTGCCTGATCATATTTGAGGTTTTCAAATTTAATATCATAAGTGCCCTATAAAATAAGGCTAATATTTATATCATGAGTTGATTAACAGAGCAGGCAGAGCAGTGGAAACCTTATTTTTCATAGTTTTCCCTTGAGGAGTGAGTGCAGAGACTGGAGTTTCGGGATCGTGCTTGAACCTTTTGTCATTAGAAGCCGCATGCTTGGTTCATATGCTTTTCGCCCAACCTCTGGTGTCCTAAATGGCTTCATATTACTCAATGAGGGGACAGGGTGGATGTGGCCACCCTTAGGTGCTAGCTCCATGTTCCCATGTTGCACAGTCTTTGAGATTCTGGGCTTCACTGAATTCTTTATCCTTGTCCAGATGGCTGAGCGGAGGAAATATCTGGTAAAATGTTAATTCCACCTCATTTAATGTAGCTTACATAGGTGTGGTGTAGTCGAGGCCTCTACAGGAAAAGCTGATTTCAAGTTCTGGCACAAGGATTAGCTGATTCACAAAAGATGTGAGTCTCCGTTTCTTCCCTGCACATCTGTCCTGTCTGCTTTTAATTTGGAAGCACCAGTTTTAATTTAGCAGCAAGACTGTAAACTCCATTTCTGTGAACACAGAATGACATACTTTGTGGAAGGGGGGCCTCCGGCCAAGATCTGACTCCTAAGTAATTGATGGCTAGTGACTAGCTGAGAAACGCTCTAATGCAAGCACTTTCCATGGTAAAAACCCTGTCGTATCAGCTGGTTTGCAAGCTAGCCTTGCTGGGCTGCTGCCCATCGAAATATAAGCGACGTCTTTAACCACAGTCTCCAAGGCCTGAAGGGAGCCTCCAGTTCATTCTAAACAGCGAAGATCATTCCAGTCCACAGGCTTTCTTTGTCCTCAGACTTTGTCTGTAGCCTGTGGCCCAATGCACAGATTTCTTCATCTTTGGAAGCCAACCATATCAGGAAGGAGGCTTCAGCATTGAGGGTTGTTTTGTTCTGGTGAAAAGGACACTCTTTTCATCACATTTAAAAACCAATTTTTTAAAATCTCACTCATGTCCAATATTTTGTGAGAGAGAGAGAGAGAGAAAACACAGGCCTAAAGTTACATCACCCCTGTGGTTTGAGAAATCTTTTTCACAATATGTAGACTGTTTTGGGGGCTGGGATTTTTGGAGAAGGGAGAAAAAGAGTGGGGAAAGAAGGACAGAGACATAAGACAGAAAAATAAGTCTTCCTTCAAACAAGAAAGAACGGATAAGCAAAGGGAATAAAATGGACAAAAGTCACATGAGTCTGGCATCTTCTAGATACAGAGATAGCTGATACAAAATCCCATGGTACCTTTTTAAAACTTAATAAATTTAATTTAAGTCCACCTTTCCCACATCACCATTGAATCCCTATCACCTATTGCGGTGCCTAATATACGGTAGGTTTTGATACATATTTTTTAATACATGAATTAAGAAATAAGTAATTATTGCATGCTTACCACATGCCCAGCACTGCTGTACTCAAAGGGCAGGGGAAACATCACTAATGCTGTCGGGGAACTTATTGGGGGGCCAGTGTGGAATAATGGTGGGAGGCACAGAGCCCGGAGTGAGTTAGTCCTGGATCCGGGTTTGAGTACTGCCTCTACCACTTAGCGGCTGTGTGGCCTGGGGGAAAATTATTTAAGCTAATTGTTAGTTTCCTTTAATTGAAATGTGGACAATAATTGGAGCCATTTCATGTGGTTCTTGGAGGATTACTTGTGGTAAAGGTATAAGGTGCTTGTGCCTAGAACATAGGAAATGCTCAGTAATGGTATTATATCACTTGGAAATGGCACATGGCCGCCTTATGCAATAGTTCTTGCTGTGAGTCTCTCCAAAATGTCCTTGAACTCCCACCTTTGTTTTACATACAATTCCTTGCCAATTTGTTTCTCAAGCCATGGTGAGGCCGACATTAATCATTCCTGTTGGTTTTGCTTAAGTGTGCAGCGTCCTGTCGTCCTGGATCTAACGTGAGTTTTGTAAAAAATCATTTCTCCATGGAGGACAGTGGCACTCGGCTCTAGTACTAACAAGAGAACATCCCAGATGGTTTGCAAAGTATTTTAGTTTTTGCCAAACATGTTTTCCACTAATTTGAAATTCCCTGAGTATTTTTAAGTGAAATGTAATCCATGTGTTCCTGGTCAAGTAACTATCAGGGAAGGAAGTGGGAAAGAATAAGGGAGAACCCCAACGTCAGCTCTTAGAGAGTTGGCAGCATCTGAGGTGTGTGTGCTGCTTGTGTTCTAAGGGACCTCTGCACAACGAAGAGAGGACGTGAGCCCTCCTGATTCTCCCCTCCAACCCACTCATCAACCACTCACCCATCCACTCCACGCCTATTGGGCCCTCACTAACTCCACACTGTAGTGGGCACTGCTTGTATAGAAGGGGTCAATGTGATCCCTGTCCTGAACAAGGTAGATTAGAAGCCAGCAAACTTTCTCTGTAAAGGCTCAGATAGCAAATATTTTTGGCTTTGTAGGATTCGTGATCTCTGTTGCAATCAGGCAACTCTGCTGTCATAACACAAAAGCATCCACAGACAATTGTACCAAGAACAGGGTCGTGTTCGGTAATGGGAACTATTATTATATCATTTGGAAATGGCACATGGCCACCTTATGGAGCAGTTTTTGCCATGAGTCTACCCAAAGTATCCTGAGACTACCACCTTTGTTTCACATACAATTGCTTGCCAATTTCTTTCTCAAGCTATACTGAGGACAACATGTTGCCCCAACTGGGCAAATTGGGTCTGTGGGGGCAAATTTGGCCTGTGGGCCATAGTTTTCAGATTCCTGGACTGGATTATACCGGGAAAGATGACAACACCTCAGATAAAGACTCAAGAGTAGATAACTCAGTGCTAATCAATGAAGAGGCTGGCCCTGCCTCTACATAATAGGGATTCAGAAGCAGGAGGTGTCAAGGGCCTGCAGTTGTACCTTTCAGGAAGAAGTGGATTCAAATCCCAGTCCTATTATTTACTGGCTATGCGACTTAAAACAAATTAGTAAATCTCTGCTAATTTAATTTAATTAGTACATGCTCATCTTTAAATTGGATATAACAACATCATTAATCTTATGTAGCATCATACCATTATTAATAAATGTTTGTAATTAATATTATTTAATCTCTGGATTAAATGAGACAATGTATATAAAAGTTCCATGCAAGGTCTAACACCCAGTGTGACAGCTTATATTCAGAGTGAATGATGCGTCAACTTTGGGATTGGTGGTCCTAGGTTTAGGGCCTGCTCTGCCACTTAATCATCTGGACCAGGGGTCAGCAAACTTTTTCTTTAAAGGACTGATTACGAATATTTTAGGTACTGCAAGCCACATACAGTCTCTCTCACATTAAAAAAAATTTACAACCCTTTAAAAATGCAAAACTCATTCTGTCATTTATTAGCTTATAAGCTGTACAAAACCAGGCTGTGGGTTGCATTTGGCCTGAGGGCCGTAGTTTGCTGACCTCTATTTTAGACTGCCACTCTATTCAATAGAAATAAAGTAAAAGCCACACACTGAGGCACACATGTAATTTAAAATGGTCTAGTAGCCATGTTAGACAAAGTAAAATAAAAACAAAAAAGATAAAATTAATTTTAATAGTATATTTTGTTTAATCTAATATACAAAATATCATTTGAATAGGTAATCATTAAAATTTGCTCATAAACTATTTTGCATTCTTTTTCCTTTTTGTACTGTCTTTGAACACCTGTGTGTGTTAACACTCCCAGCACATGTCAGGAGCTCAAAGCCACATGTGGTTGGGGGCTACTGTGTGGGACAGGCAGCCGTAAACCTCAAAAATTCTTTGCAAAATGAACATAACCTTAGAACTTACATTTTAGAGTCTTTGAGATTTAATGTTTATAAGGTGCTGAGCACACTACCTGGCACAGAATGATCTGTTAGGGCTAGCTACTCAGCTGATCACTGCTAAGAAGGCTCATTGTGAATTATAATGATAGTAATGATTATTTGGGGAAAACAGTCTGTATCTCCTTCTCTCTTCTGAAAAAAATAAAAAATCTCAGTCCTGGTGATCAGAGGCCTTTCCCAGGACCCGACAGGTTCCATTATCATTTTTCTCAGGGGTCCAGGGAGATTCTGGTTGCTCCTCAGAAATCACAGCTTTTCTGAGACCCAGGATGCAGGTGAGCAGCCTGGAAACTTAACATGGAATTTAAGGAATCGTCCACAGCCCACAGCCCCTCTGGGACACTATGAGGGTCAGCACTGCCTCCTCTTTTTTGACTGCTTCATTCCTAGGCCAGTGTTCCAGGAGAGACTCTTTACTTTGTCTAGTGTGTGTGTGTGTGTATTTCCCTTCTACCCTGTACCATTTCTCCTTTGATTTCTTTTCCCTTTTTAGATGCTCTGCCAGCATTCCCTGCAGGTTTTTAGGAGGAGTAGATGCATAGGTTTTCAAGCAGAGGCCTTTTGAGAAGCTTGGGAAGTCTCCCATTTGAGCCAGAGACTCAGTGCTGCCTTGCCTCCCAGTCCCCTGAAAAGCTGGGCTTTGCTGGCCAGCCTCATCTGACCTAATCTTTTGTATTGTCAAAAGCAGGGCAATCCAGCTTGTGCCTCTCCTGTTAGGGTGTAGGGCTGACTCTTAGTGGAAAAGTACCAATTGTTATATACCAAACAGTTGCCCAGGTTTCTGGGGAAAATCAAATCAGATGGACTAGGAGAATGTACCTAGACTGAAAAGAGCAAAAATTCTTTCTGGATGAGGTTGTCTAGTACAACTCCCTTGAAGCATTTGTTTTCATATTGAACAACTCTAGGTCAGAGGTTGAATGACATCACTGACTCATGAAATCCATTTTTTCTGCAACAAGTCCCTCATCCAGAATTTTATAGAACAAAGTCTTTGGAGTTAAATCCTTGCTTTGCCATTTATCAACTGTGTGACCCTGGACTACTTAACTGCTCTGAGCCTCAGTTTTCTCATCTTTAAATGGGGACAGCCATATACTCTTCGATTGTGGGTAGGACTCAATTAGTGCTATTAATTATGGGAAAGATTTAATTCACTCGGAGTTTGGCATATAATAGACACAAACAAAACGGTGATGATTTATCACTCTCTTTTCTTGAGTGAGGTGGCTGGCTACTTTAACCAAACTCCCTTCCTTTCTTTTCAGTGCTGTGCCTCGAGCTTCCTCTGCTACCCAAATGTTTAGGGTTGTGGTTGCACGAAGGTTCAGGATGCTGCTTTGTGAATACAGGCTCACTAGCCTGAAGCATCCTCCCTGCCACATGACTTACTTTCACAACAGTACATCATCCCAAGTAAGCCAGCAGGTCTCTGAGAGTGGCGTTCACATGTGGAAGCACTGCCTTTTGCTGTTCCTGCTGGGAAATAACATAGCACTTAAGCAGGTAAATGGGCAGGGATCCCCAGAACACCAGAGCATTTCCAAGACCCTTTGATACTATTATTTATAATTGAAACTTTGATACTATTATTTATAATTGAACCACTTCAAGGAGAAAGAAGGAAGGTACAAATGAACTTCCTTTTTCACATTCATGCATTTGGTCTAATCTTAATGCAAAAAATTGCAGCTGATTTGTGTGAGTATAAATTTGACCTCACCAATCCTGGGGAGAATTATTCCTCTCTTACTCTATCAAACAGGGCAGCATATTATTATAATTATTGGTATTTTTATTACTACTAAAGTAATGGGAGTAAAAATTAATTAATATTGGTGAACTGATATGTTATCTTTCATGCTATTAAAATATTAAGACCTTTACAAAGGCAAGCCTATATACCTTTGAGTCAATAGAAAGGCGCACTTTAAATCAGCAAACATTTTAAATAGAATTTGAGGAATGCAGTACCCTTCCAACTCCTGTCTATCTCTAAAATTTCCTCTACTATAGTCCAGGGATCTGCAAAAGACCAACCTAGTAATTATTTTAGGCTTGGCAGACTATATGGTCTTTGATATGACTGTTCAACTTTGTCACTTGTAATGCCAAAGCAGTCACAAATATGTAAACCAATGGGTGTGGTTATGTTCCAGTGAAACTTTATTTACAAAAAATAGGCACAGGCTTTGGCCTCTGGGACCACAGTTGGCTGACACCTGTTTTAGTCAAACAAACAAATCACCTCTCCGCCAAAATAAATGAATAAATAAAATCTTTACAAAATTCCCAAGAAATTAATCGCCATTATCTCCATATAAGGTAAACAATCTGTAATAAGAAGGATGTGCAAAGAACATGGGGCTAGGAATTAAAGATTAAACAGTCGTGCTTTGAGTGAACCAGGCACATTTCATTATTCCAGGTCACGTGAGTATGAATAATTCTAGTCTCCAAGAATGGAAGAAATAGGGAAGGTATATCATTAAGCTGACTAAAATATAGAAAAAAATGGTGTTGGTTTATTTATTCAATTAGTTCATTTGTCACAAATTTATTTGAAACCTAGGCATTCTAGACATAAAACATATAGTATCCGCCCTCAGTGGCTAGGCTATAGGACAGGTTTGGGTTTTGGTTTGTTACAAGACATCCCCAACAGTCTTAAAAATCAGACCATGAAAAAACATTCCTTGTCCTGTTTAGGTGAAACACATAATAGCAACTCACACCTCAGCTTTCCATAAAGACAGCCCTGAAGTATACATGGGAATAATTAAAGCCAAAAAATTAAAAATAATAAAAAAGCTGGTTATGTGAGTGTTGTAACCGGGCACTGACACCATATGACATATTTGGCCCTTGCCTCCCAGCTTCATCTGAATCCAGCATTCTGAAGCCCTTTCGTAACAGCAAAGAACATCTGCTCTAAAGAAGAGTCCTACACCCAGGCAAGAAGAATTGTGCAGAAGGGCGTGTTTTCCTTAAAGTGCAGTAATATGTTATTAAAGTGTCAAATACCTACATTTGCGACAATAATTATATAAACACAGGCTAGAAGACTGCAGGAAAAAAGATACACCAATTAAAAAAAAAATCCCATAGGAGAGGCAGCATCCGATGTTGAAACGAGGTTTAGTTAACTTTTCCAGGGTTGGAGTTGAACATCTTTCAAAGGAATGAAGATGATCCTACTGGCTTTTATTATGATTATTTCTTCTCCTTCTTGAAGACTTCCTCACTTCAAGCAAGAATTATTTATTAACAAGTGGAAACCATTACTTTGTGATTTTATTCAGCACAACATTATATGGAAAAAAATAGGCTCACAAGCTGCCTGAATGTCATCATGTAATTTCGTCACTTTTTCTAAATTGAACTCATCCATAAATTTTCAGAAACAGTATTTTAAAAACCTACCAACAAATTTTCCATGCATCTTGTTCCAACACAACTCTTTGAAAATATTTTTCTACTCCATTCCCCATTGAGAGAGAGAGAGGAAGAGGAAGAGAGAGAGAGACAGGGAGAAGAGAAACATGGGTGAGAAAATGCTGTGATCACAGGGGATTAGCTTGCCCACAACTTCTTCAAAATTGTAATTGTTCACGAATTCATGTGGTCTCTAGAGAATGGAGCAAGATGAATTTCATCCACATGTTGAAGTCCATTCCGCACGAGGTTGATATATTGCATGTGTTTGTCCCTCTCCAAGGTTAATGACACAAACTGGACTCTTGGGGAGGAGATTATCTCTTTAGCTCAGTCAATGCTGTCATTTTCTAATGTCTGAAAAGTTTAGAAGATTTAAGTGGGATTCCAGTGCCTAAATTCTCCCAGTGAATGGGTTTATCAGTGAAAGTTAAAATGGCAGCTGAAAGTTCCAATTTTCTTCCTTTATTTCCAATGTTTCTTTATAAGAATTGTTTAAGGATGGTGAAGGATGAAACGCAACAGCATAAAAAAAAAAAGGATTAACTATCTTGGAAACAAACATATTAGGTGTTGGACCATGCATTTCACATGTGCTCCCAAGTTTCAAACATATTCATATCACATTCACAAATTTTTTAAAATTCACATGTCACTTAACTATTATTTGTTCAACATTTTCTTTAAAATGACTCCTTTTTCACTTAGATAAATTTGCAAAGAAACAAAACTTTATATTACTACTATTAATGGAAAGTTATTACCGTTGGTCATTAAGGAGTTTACCACAAAATTACACGAGCAGGCTGGGCACAGTGGTTCATCCCTGTAACCCCAGGGCTTTGGGAGGCCGAGGTAGGAGGATTGCTTGAGCCTAGGAGTTCAAGACTAGCCTGGGCAACATAGTAAGATCCCATATCTACAAAAATTAAGAAATTAGCCAGGTGTGATAGTGTGTGCCTATAAGTCTTAGCTACTCAAATTGGGCTGAGGAGGGAGGATTTCTTGAGCCCCTGGGAGACCGAAGCTGCAGGGAGCCATGATTGTGCCACTGCACTCCAGCCTGGGCAAGAAAGAAAAACTGTCTCAAAACACAAACAAAAAACCCCAAACATGAAAACATGAGCAAGGACGACTAAACTTTGATATTAAAATCTAGTTAAATACAAGTTCTTGTTCAAGGCTCCATGCCTGAGGTTGAGGTCCACTCTTTCTTTATGGTAAGGAAGTTTAGCAAGTGTTGAGGTGCTGAGGACATGTTGGCACTACAGGAGGACCTGCTTTTTGAAGGAATTAGAAGGGTGATTGAGAATTGAAAAAGGAATAACTTTCTCACTACCTAGTTTATTACCATTTAATGTCCACTTCCAAAAGCGAGCCCCCAGAGACTGACAGATGTCTCTCATCTCACCAGCAATGAATCCCACAGTTTAAGAAGCTTTGCTAGCAATCTCATGCCTTTTCCTTTTTTTGAGACGGAGTCTCACACTCTATTGCCAGGCTGGAGTGCAGTGGCGTGATCTCGGCTCTCTGCAACCTCTGCCTCATGGATTCAAGCGATTCTCCTGCCTCAGCATCCTGAGTAGCTGGGACTACAGGCACATGCCACCATGTCCAGCTAATTTTTGTATTTTTAGTAGAGACGGGGTTTCACCATGTTGGCCAGGATGGTCTCTATGTCTTGACCTCGTGATCCACTTCCCAAAGTACTGGGATTACAGGTGTGAGCCACCGCGCCCAGCCAGTCTCATGCTTTATAATGTCTTCTTAGACTTTGGAAAGTACTACTATATACAGTGTTCTATTTGGTCCTTGTGGTAACGTGGCAATGTAGATAGGACCATAATTATTACTTTTATTCGACTGGAACAGAAAGTGCAAAGCAACATATTTTAAGCTCACACAGTGGCAAAGCTCTCTTTGAAACAGAATTTTTTTCACTAAATAAAATACATTTCGAAGTTCACTGATACATTCTCCATTGCATCTTAGATGTTTTCCTTTAAAAAAAATCCTTTTTCCTTCAAATGACAGGAAGATATTTAAAAACAAAGTTCAGTTATTTATGATTCAGCAGATACTCAATATGCTGTATTCATCAATGCAAAGATTGTGATGACCCAAATTTTTCCCATATCAGCATTTACAAAGAAATGGGAATAGAAAAATGAACAGCTATTGGTCAGTTTGTGGCAGCATCATTTAGGCCTTTGAACTCCTCTTTGAGTCCAGTGGTTTTCAAAAGCAACCTTTATACACGGTGGTATTTGTAATCTATGCGGCATAGAATGCTAGCTTTTACCACTGAGAAAGAAGGAAACATGTGAGTCTTTGGTGGACAGTATTTATTATAGGACAGTCATCTGATTGCAGAGTAGAATTTTATGAAATTCCCTGAGGTCTCTAAGCTTTGATTCACACTGCATCTCTGCTGCAATAGCATTTCAACCATTTAGAACCTGTTTGGTTTTATTTACTGGGATGAGTACTGAACAAACTAATCGATCACCAATCTAATTTGGTTATCTTATATTACTGAAATAACTCTGCCAAATAAAATAACCAGTCCTAGTTACGATGACGGTAGAATTGGAGTGCCTACAGAGCAGAGGAGATGAACTATTAACTTGATCAGCTGTATAAACAAAGTTTCTGACCAGTGGAAAATGTTAGCCAATATCCCAGGCAAGGGAAGGGCTTTAGATGAAAAATCAGAGAGGCTGCTGATAGAATATAACATGTCCCCAGATCCAGAGAGAAAAAGACAGAAGCTTCCTTCCCATAGTTAGTTTAAGGATCAGTTGAAGAGTTTGAGTTTGATGTGGCAGCACCACCTGAAAAACAATGGAAGGCATGCTTCAAAGTGAGGCACTTTCTCATCTGCCTGCCCTTCTCCTGAAATTTTGTGGATTCTGACTCTGAGTCACCAAGTTAGAAAGGTCTGTTGTTCATTTCTGGAATGGTATCAGATTCAGCAAAGAAAGTACGGAATGTAATAAATATGTAATAAACATCTTTCTGAATCCTGTTATTCTAGATATATCCAGAAATTGTGAGGTTTGCCATAGTTCCTAATGAAGTTATTCACATTGTATACATTCATCTAGTTCAGTTGGAAAATTCTACAAATCTTAATGATTCTGTCAAAGATTATGTACAATTTTGGAGTAGGTTCTAATACTGTGAAAATACCAGGTTCCTTTGATAACACACATTTAGCTTGTAGGTGTGTTACAAATGTATTTTAAATAAATTACTTATAGACAACTGGAAGCTCTTTGAAGACAGGGGCTCTGTCTCCCTCTTCTTTGTGTCACCAAGATCTCACACAGTACTGTAACATGGTAGTTATTTAATGAATTTGTAATTGATGAATAATATGGTAGATTTCATATTGATTGAAAAATCTTTTCCCAGCCCTCTTGTCCAAAGAACCAAATTAAGAGAGAGACTACCTGTAAAATACTGGACTTACAGTAGCTGTGAAGTTTCACCTGACAGGGAAGTTAGTACAGTCACTTCCAAAAGAAGTCCATGCATTAGCCCAGGACCGCAGGAGTCAGTCTCTGCATTGCATTAAGTTTTTTTTTTTTTAAACCTTATATTCTTATATTTATTTATTTTGAGATGGAGTCTCACTCTGTCACCCAGGCTGGAGTACAGTGACGTGATCTTGGCTCACTACAACCTCTACCTCCCAGGTTCAAGCGATTCTCATGCCTCAGCCTCCCAAGTAGCTGGGATTATGGGTACCTGCCACCAAGTCTGATTAATTTTTGTATTTTTAGTAGAAATGGGATTTCACCATGCTGGCCAGGCTAGTCTGGAACTCCTGACCTCAAGTGATCCTCCTGCCTCGGCCACCCAAAGTGCTAGGATAACAGGCGTGAACCACTGTGCCCAGACTTAAATTATAATTTTAAGCACTTCTATTATTTAATCAGAATGGTCCTAATGTGTGGCAAAACACTTAAGAATATTTTTTAAATTAAAAAATTAAATTTAAAAATATTTTTAAAGAATTAAAAGTCTTTCTGAGTATCAGTAGTATGTTCCACGTGTATGGCAGTGATTCCTCCAAATATCTCTCCCTTCTCTTCTTCTAAGCATTTTCATCAATAGACAGTCAATAGAGCTTTTCTATCTCCCACCTACTCATGCTTTCTATTATAGAGTTTAAATTAACTCCTTCTTTTATTTTGCTAACTAGATTCACAACAGCAAAAAAGATTCTGGAAGCTAACTTAGCAAGAAAAGTTCTTTTCCTCCTCAGTAAAAGTGGAGAAGAGGCAAAATGGTGTGTTCTCATGCATAAATAATTTTGTTCTTGGAATACAAGTAAATATGGCTAATTGCATCCTGGGGATTTCTAGAACCCAAAACAACATCTACGGCTTCATGAAGTTCCAACAAGTCATGACAGGCACACATGTGCATATAATAAGTCACTAAGTCACAACTTCCTGTTTTGATATAGGAAGAAGCAGAGATGAAGGGCCAGCAGAAGGAAAAACACCTAGTGAATATCCGGGGACATGGGGGGCTGCCTCTGCACCACCTAACCCTTCCCGAGTCTGCCAAAAAAGCTTGCATCATTGAGAACTGAGACTCCAGTAGAGATGCTTTTGGCAGATGCTTTTTCATTCTATGTTTATCTCATTCTACATTTGAACTTTTAGCACATTTAGTGAGTGCTGGCTCATTCCCTAGCACACCAGAAATTAGTAGCACTATGGCTGTAAGAGATTTAAACATTACTCTTCATTTTAATTTTTTTAGCTTAAAATAACATTTGTGATACTATCTTGGATACTGACGCAACAAAGCATGCCACAACATTAGTTTGGCTTCCCCTGACTCTCATTTTCCATTAACAATAAATCTGGGTGCAACCAAAGCCTGCTGTGATTCCAGCTTGGTATTTACTCTGGCTGGGTGACGATGATGCCCAGCTATCTAGAATCAGTTCTTTTAAGAGCAGTGATGATTTTGCCCCCCTGAGAACGTTTGTCAATATCTGGGAACACTTTTAGTTGTTACAATAGGAGGGCAATGTTACTGGCATCCAGTGAGTAGAAGCCAAAGATACTGCTAAACATCTTATAACACAGAGGACAGTCTCTCATAACAAAGTGTCAATGGTGACTATAGGTCAAGAAATCCTGCTTTAAACATATCTTATTTGGTAGCATCATGCATATATTCTCTAGGCCCTCAGTGCAGTTGTAAATGCTTTATGAGCCGAAATAGCTTGTGTTGTCAGCTAATATAGAGGGATCACCTCTAATAAGGAGGTGCTTCTTGAAGTTTGCAAATCAATCAATATTTCTTTTGTTTGCTATTAGTGCCTGAAATATCCGTCAGAGATCTCTCCTTTCATATATGAAACCCTTTTTAAAATTCTCATTGGTCATTCATTTATTCACACATAATGCATTTATTCAGTGCAACTGTGTGTTGGTCAGTGCTATCTGGGAGTGCTACAACCTATCTTAGTGTGAGCTCTTTGGCCTACCCACTTCCTGTTTGCCCAGTATGCTCATTAACCATTGCCAAATCAACAAGTCTCTGCAGTCAAACAACCTAGAGCACCTTATGTAGAGTTGCACATATGAGATGCAGCTCAATTGCAAATGCGTGCATGTCACGTGGCATATCTGCTCTTTAAGTACTGTCATTAGACCTAGGCAAGAAGAATCCTGCCCTGGGCCCTCAGCTTTAGAGGGTGCCCTCCTGGACCTTGTCCACAGAGCCATGAAAGTGTGCCCATCTGCACCCTATGCCACATTACTGTCCAGGCCACACTGTGGATACCAGAGACACTAGAATTTTCTGCCCAAATGACTGAGCCCACCTTCAGAGAGTAAATAGGTCTGTTTCCTTAGTCCGTTCTCTTGAAGGGAACATAAACACTGGCATCTAGATGCAAGGCCTGACCCACGGCAGTTATTGAGGCAATGGACTTAAACTAGGGTATATACGGCATGCATGAAAGCCCCTTGCAGTGTGGAACAAATTAGGTGAGTGAAGTGGAGATAACGGGGGGCTGGGGACCAGGGGCCATGAGTCAACCTTCTTTGCTTTTTCATGATCTACCGCAAATTCCAGAAAGTTCAAAAATTCTAACTTAGAAGGTAGCCTTGTAGGATGTTGTGAAGGTAATAACAGGAGAATTGTATTTAGTAGCTGGCTGGAGTTATTTCTTAAATATATGGACATACTGCACATGGGTCTCCATTTTTACACTTGCTCCAAGTTAGGGATAGAATTGATTTGAAGGAGTGGAGGAAGCACTGTTTCTTTTCTCTGCAGAACACCTTAGGGTTCAGGGCACACCGCCCCAGGTGAAATCACACAGACTACTCTGGAAAATTCAGTTTCAGCTGCTTTCCATGAGTATCTCTAGTTTTGGGGAGGACCATATTTTATGTAGCCCCAATTATAAGTCAGCCCATCTTAAACTCACTAGCGTTTCTTTGTGATGGGGCAATAGGTGAACCAATGGAAAATAATGTTTCCATAATTAGTTTCCTGAGTCAGAGCTAACAGAAGGAAAGAGGCCAGAAAAATGTTTGTACCTGACATAGGAATAGCAAGAGGAGACAACCCCATAAAAAAGAAAGATGCTCGTTTGGGGAGGAGGTGCTCTGAGCAGCCAGTGGCAGACATGGCCACTTAATGAAAGGGGGAGGAACTAGAGGAAAGACCTTGAGTAGAGATGGGCACTAAAATAAAATTAGAAAAAAATTTAGAAAACTTCTCTTTTCCCTCCCATTTGGCTCATTGTTTCAAGGGGCTGCAAAAGGAGCTAGACCACTGAACTTCGTGTACTACTTTGACAGTGGGCAATGTCTTTATCTGAAGAATGGGGATTTCTTCCTTGCCCCAGTTCTATCCTGAGGTCCCAGAAAAAGAGAAGAACTTAAAAGGATGCTATGCTTGCACTCGATGTGGCAAAAACCCTTAGGATGCTTTTCATCTCTTACCTCTGCAGAGGAGGAACTGAGTTAGTCCCAGCAGAGGATTCTGCACTGTAGTTCCCACAGACTCTGTCCTGTCTCATACAGCTGGAGGGTCCAGACCAAAGAGCCAAGACCAGAGGTGGGAGTGAGGGTCTCTGTTTAAAATGAACAAGAGCCTAATTTCAAGTGACATGAGGACCTCTTCTCTAGGAACAAGCCCAGCCCGGAAGGCTTGTGGTTTCTGGTTGCCTACTGGAACAGTCTCTGGATTAGGGACACTGAGTAGCTTACTCACACATAGCTCCCACCTCCTGCTGAAGCCTTGGGAGCCAACTCCACAGCGGGGCCAAAGGCAAGGCTTGGCTGCCTGTGTGATTAATTACCTTTGTTTCCTCTCACTGGGAGAGGACCCATTGACAACTGCAGCAGCAGGAGGGGAGGGAAGAGGCCTCCACGGGGAGGTTTCTCTGCCACCCTCAAGTCCAGGGTGTGCCTGGGAAAGGGCTTCCATGCTTAAGCTCAAAAAAAGCTATCTTTCCAGGAGAAAATGACACAGCTCAGAAAGTTAGTCATTAATGTAATGGTCTGAATCGACAATGAGAAAAAGATTGAAGCTGACATGATTTTTATCTTTGATATTATAGCTTCTGAAGTTGAGAAGTAATTACGTCTGTTAATATTACATCCATTCCATATTCAGTGAATTTTTTTTTTACAACTCTTTCTTAATTAATCTTTCCTCTTCTCCCCTCTGCTCACAGTGCAGGCAAAAACAGTCACGTAATGGATCAGGGTGCTTCTAGAAGAACAGAGTTAGGAATCAGAAAAATTTGGACTTGGATTCAGACTGGTACTTAACTTCAGACATTTACTGAATAAACAATAAAAATAATAACTAAAACTTGCTGAAAATGTGATGTGGTACCAGGCAGTATTTGAAGGTTTCACACATGTTTTCTCATTGACTCCTCTTGAAACTCTGTTGGCTATGAACTATTGTTATGCCCATTTTCGAGATGAGGATGCTGAGGATCTCAGCGTAGATGCTGAGCTTCACAGACTAGCTTGCTTCAACACAGCAGCCAGGCCTCTCAGAACACTGCTGCCTTCACCTCTGTACTTTGGGAGCTTTGGGGGAAGATGGGAATGGAGTGCGTGAGTGAGTAGAAATAACAATTTTTATTGCTTCACAAATCACACCACTTTCTCCATCAGCCACCTTATGTTTTAACAGTCTAGGTCTACTGCATATATCTGGCTTCTTCTTCTCTACCTATAACCCCCCGAGGACCAAGTAACTGAAAGCATCAGAAAAGCAATAACAAATCTCTCTCTGCTCTTCCCTCCTCAGCAGAATCCGGCAGTCCCAGAGTGCTGGAGAGAATTAAAAAAGCAAGGAAACTGCAGCAGCAGCCACAGCCCTTCAGCTTCAAACGCAGACACCCTAGAGAGATGCCAAGTGCAAATCACAAAGAGCTAGGGCACTGTCCTCACCTTTCAATTCCCCAGCACTCCTGGGCTCCAAGACGCAGGTTGCAGAATCCTTACATTGCTGCAGGGTCTTTGAGTGGCTGCCCTTTGATGTTTGGTAATAACAATAGAGTAATGAAGATCGAATAAGATTCCATCTGTAAGGAATTCTCAGTACTGGGTCCAGAGGGGGTTAATATCATCAACACAACCACTATCCTCGTTATTGGGTTTTGAGGCTGATAAGGATTTAGATAAATAGAGAGGAGGAGGAAGAGCCTTCAGAGAAATGGAGCAGAGTAAATGAAGAGCTATATGTATTTGTTGTGGAATACCTAGAGTAATTGATTAATTTACAAAGTTAATTAATTTATCCTTTCATTCAACAAATATTTATTGAGCATCTACTATACTCCAGACTCTGTGCCAAGCACCAAACAGGGGATTACATGAGACTCCTACATTCAAAGAGCTTACGATCTCATAAAAAACAGGGATTAAACAAATTCAATGGACAAATTCATATATGATATAAATTGTGATTGCTATGTGCTATGAGAGAAAACAACCTGGTTTATGAGAAAAAAATAAAGGAACAACTTACAACAGGTAGGTATTTGGGTAGGTCAAGAATGGCATCCCTGAGCAGGGTGTTGAAATCCAGATAGTGAGTAGGAGTCAGTGAGCCAATGAACTGGGGAAGAGTGTTTAAGGCTTAGGGAACAGCCTGTGCAAAGTTTCTGGGTCAGGAAGGTGGAGAGGAAAGAGACTGGAGGGTGGGAAGGAAAGAGTCAGACAATGGAGGTAGGGAAGTGAGCCTCGATTTACCCTCAGCAGGCTCAGAGACAGCCCAGCCCTCTCCTGACTTTTCTAATTTCTCCCTGTTTTTGAGTTCAGCTTCCCACCCTGGGCATAGACCTATGCCGGGCACCATGGCTCTCTGGAGGGCTCCATGGCTCTGCGCGTCTAGTCTTCCCTCTCCTCCAGACAACAGGCGCCTAAAGGGGATTGTGGTCTTTTTCACATACTTAGAAGAACAGACAGGACACAAACTCCTTACGGGAGATGCGTTTCTTGACTGATTTCGAATGTATCACCGCAAACTGCCAAAAGCACTATGAAAAGGGGGCTCCATCAGCTTTCTCCAGACCCATTTCTAGTTCTCGTGGCTTGACTGGACACTGGAGAATGTTGATCTGCATTTGGTAGTGATCTTTAATCGCAGGAACTGACTGCCTCCCTGACTTCTTGCCATGGCTAATGAGCAGTAAGCAAACTCTTCTACATGCATAAGGGAGCCAAATAGTTAAAGAAATGCTTTGATGAATTCTCAAATGTTTATATAAAGATAACAGTCACTTCCCACATTATCGATTTGTAAATCTGAATTTTCTTCCAAACAATCTGGAGACAATTTTTTCTCTTTCTTTCTCACTTTTAAAAAACATTTTAAAGGATTATAAAACTCTCAAACTTTTACTATCAGTGGGTAGAAGGTCAGGGGCTTGAGGGACACAGTCTCTTGAGAATAGACAAGAAAGAAAGAGTTGGAATACATGATGATGTGGCAGAGGGTACCTGCTGTGCTTTGAAAGAAGCAGGCGTGGAGTGCCTCAGTGCGGTGACCCTGCAGGGTATGGGGAACCTCCAGGGCCCCAGGATCGACAAAACCGCAACCTCTAACCTTGGAACACATCTTTATTCTTTCTTTTTTTTAACTGCGCGAGTCATGCCTGAATACACTCTTATTTTTAAAGACAATCTACGAGGCCCACTCATGTAATCCCAGCACTTTGGGAGGCTAAGGCAGGAGGATTGCTTGCGCCCACGAATTTGAGACCAGCCGGGTAGCATAGCAAGATATCATCTCTACAAAAAAATCAAATGAAAAGAAAATCAGCCAGACGTGATGGTGCACACTTGTGGTCCCAGCTACTAGGGAGGCTGAGGCGGGAGGATCACTTGAGCTGAGGAGTTCAAGATGACGGTGAGTTATGATTGCACCACTGTGCTCCAGCCTGGGTGACAGAGCAAGACTCTGTGTCAAAAACGAAAGGAAAAAAAAAGACAATCCAGGAGGATTTAGAGTAAAATGTGAAATCACCTTCCTTTCTATTCTACTCCAATTACTCTCGCTCCTCACTCCAAGATGACTTGGCGTGCCACTAACTTCGTCAGTGCCTTTGTACGCATTTCCATACCTACATATATAGATATATATGCACATCATAGACAAAAGTTTACCTTTCTCAGTTAATATGTCTTGGTGCCTGTACATCCAAGTCACGTGCTTTATGATGGCTGCACAGAACAGAGGTGATACCATAGTGCTGAGTGGAGTCTGAGACAGGAAGGGTAGAGACAAGAGCAGACCCAGGGAAAAGGGGCGGGGCTTTGCCAGTAAATGATAAAAATGTATATTTATTTCCATCTGTATTAGGCCGACCTGTGTTAGAATAACAATAGCTCCATTTTATTCAGCAAGCCAAGGAATAAAGCACCAAGGGCTTTGCATCCACTATTCTTTAACTATTTACAACAACTGTACAAAGTGGGGATTATGATCATTCCCATTTTATGGATGACAAAACCTAGGCTCATTCAGACATGAAGGAACTGGCTGGAGGTCAGGCAGCTAGTAAGTGATGAAGAATAAGTCTCAGGTAAGTCTTCCTCACTCCAATGCTCATGCTCTGAACCACTGTTTACTCCTGTTTGGCAAGCATATCCAGGACACAGGGGCTTTTTAAAAAACACGACTCTTCATTTTGGTCCCCAAAGACTATTTCAAACAAGTGAACCATGTTTGTCCAAAGCCACCAACCTGCCTGGCTTATTCCCTTGCCAGCTTGGCCCACAGTCCTTTGCATTCTGTGAACAGCAGGATTCACACAGCCATCCTTATGGTCCTGCATCCCTGGTGACCTCACTGGGAGATGCCCGGCCAGTGAGCAAACACCGGGCCACCTGCTTCATGGCTGGGAAAGGTGAATTGAGATGAGGAGGTAACAGGCCCGTCAAATGCAGTTATTGGAAACTGCACTCATTAGAATACTGTAATTGGTTCCCACAGGGCATTGGAGGTTAGTGCACAGAGGAGACAGAGAGGAGGGGCTGAGGGGGAGTGCGCTGTATGGCTGTATGGATTTTGTTTTCTCTCTTAGCTTTTCTCCTCCAGGAGGAAGCGGTAACCAGCCTGGGCTCACAGTTGCGGCTGGCGAAGACAGTCTGAGTCGATGGCAGAGCCAGAGTATCACTCCTCTCGGTTTCCCTCTTCCCACTCTCCTTCTCTCCTCCACCTGCTATCAGGAGCCTGGGGGCCTCATCCCACCACTTTGCTGGGAAAAACAAAGCTATCGATTAGCAAATTTGAAGAAAAGCCTTAGAATTTGATATGACACCAGTCACACTGAGGGTGACAAATATGATTTCTGAACCGAATGCAAAGGGCAAGACTTAACCCAAAGTTATACAACTCTAATTGTATAACTGCAGGCACAAGCAAAATTGCAAGTCACCATCCAGATAACAGGTAACACTTTTTGCTGTCCACACATAAAGCTGGGCATTGCCATCAGGGCATTAATTGTGTGCTAAGGTGTTTCTTATTCTTCAGATGAAGGAAGGAGGGGCGTAACTCTCCATCCCTTTGGGTTGGATTCTTTTTCTGAACAGCCATTTTGTTCATGGGCCAACACAAAATATGCTCTCCTGATACCAAATTCAGCATTCTCAGTGTGCTCTACCCTCTCTTTCTGGCCTTTCTGAAAAAACGGTAAGGCCGTGGTAAAGGGGATTATACATTTTACACTCAGAAGTCAGGAACTTTCAGAGGACCTGGAACTATTGTAGATGTTTATCTGGATGTGGTTCCATGGTTTTAAGATTGCGAAATTTCTCAAGCCACACACTTAAGATTAGTGCACATTGCACTTCCTGTATCTCTCAATTATAAAAAGTTAAAAAGAATACTTGTCAGTTGCCTAAAACACCGGGTTTTAGAATTTTAGCCTTTAACCAGTATTTTCCTGAAACTCGATTTGCTGATACGACGTGGCCCTCCTTTCCACCAAGCCAAATGCTGCGTTTTATGGAGGGCCAGGTAAAGACCAGATTTTTAAAGGAAACCTACCTTGACTGCCCCAAAAATATTGCTCACTAAAGCACTTGCAG
Source organism: Cacajao melanocephalus (assembly GCA_963573385.1). NCBI lineage: Eukaryota > Metazoa > Chordata > Mammalia > Primates > Pitheciidae > Cacajao > Cacajao melanocephalus. Next base: position 8,334 of record CAUYLG010042001.1, on the reverse strand, counting down.
AAGCTGCTGTCAGAAGCAGACAAGTCCAGGGTGATGGGACCTGAGGCTTATATAATTTGGGGAATCCTTTATAAGATAAAGGATACAAAATTATGAATGCAAAATTAAGGTACAAAAGGGAGACTGAACATTTCAGGCCTCTTTCCCCCACTGTGATCTCTTGAAGCAGTTTAACAGCAATGTTGATTAAAAAGTGCATTCTGTTTGTGACTCAGCTTCTTCTGTGCTCCCAACCACCCCTGGAATGCACAGGAGACAAGTAAATGAAGGGGGCTCGCTGAAGCTTTGTCACTCTTTGGCGGATCTGTCTCAGGAGCACATACATGCCAGCATTTCATTTCAGCCTAGCTTGAGCTGAAACTTCTCTGTTTTTCTTTCTTTTTCTTTTTTTGAGATGGAGTCTCTCTCTGTCACCCAGACTGAAGTACAGTGCTGCGATCTCGGCTCACTGCAACCTCTGCCTCCTGGGTTCAAGTGATTCTCCTGCCTCAGCTCCTGAGTAGCTGGGATTACAGGCACATATCACCATGCCTGGCTGATTTTTGTAATTTTAGTACAGACGGGGTTTCACCATGTTAGTAAGGCTGGTCTCGAACTCCTGACCTTGTGATCTGCCTACCTTGGCCTCCCAAAGTGCTGAGACCACAGGCATGAGCCACTGTGCTTGGCCTGAAACTTTCTGTTTCATGAACATGGCTGGCTATCCCGGCTGAACTATAAAGTCCTGCAGTGTAAACCCGCATCTTCACATTGCCTTCAATTCTCTTACAGTGTTTGCCAGTGTCTTTGATAGGAACAGCTCTCTAGACTGCTGAGATCAATGTTTTGGGAGAAGAAAAGAGACTCTCAAAGACAAGTGGTAGTGATAATGGGGAATGATAAATCATTAGCTGGATTATATGAATTGTTTCCATGTTCCCATTATCCAGATAGTCATTCCACACTACATTGTGCCCAGCATCTTTTAAAAATTGGTTCGACTAAAAATTAACCCCAGGCCAAATGGAAAATAAGAGATAGTCTGGCATGGCTTGGACAGGGAGAGTTAGTTCCCTAGGTTGACTTGCCTTCTGCTTGACTTGAAGGAATCTATAGAGAAGAAGGAAGAAAAGAGGAAATAATAGAGAAGGGAAAGAGAAAAGGAAGAAAGAGATAAGGAATAAAGGAAGGGTCTTATAAAAACAAAAAAGCAGGAGATTCATGAAAAAAGAATACTTAATAAAGCTCTCTTGGGCTCACACTCTGTCTTTTTTTTTTTTTTTTCTTTTTTTGAGGCTGCTGTATTAAATTAAAGTCATACATAGGTTTCAAAGAAAATCACATTTCTGCAGTCTGGTGAGCCCACCTGACAATGCACGCTAACAGAATTGTAAATGTAAAGGGTAATGCTTGTCAGTGCCTGACAGTTCTAAATGGCCTTTTAGTTCAGTACGCAGAGCTGTCATAAAAAAACATAAAAATGCATATGCAGACAGCTGAAACTGCTATGCACATCATTATCTGCAAATGGTATAAGTATCCTGAACAAAAGGCCTTCCAGTTTAAGGACATGCATAAGACATTTCTCTGCCTCCAGCTTTAAAACAAAGTGCTGTCAAGAAAACAAGATTCCCAGTGCCAGAACTGAGGTTTTTCTGTCAATCAGAGAGGTGCTACATTTGTACATATTTTTCTGACCCTGCATATGAGAAGAGCATTCTTAACAGATGTGTATTTAACTTCTGGCAGCTACATCTGTTTCTTCTGCATTTTTCTTCTTATTTCTTTATCATTGTTCTAACAGACCACTGCAGAGGGGTGTCTTATTGTATACTTATTCATCTCACCCTATCTTTGCCTTTTTCCACCCCTCCCCTCTCTCCTCTTTCTTTTAAAGCATTTTGTCCTTCTATTTTTTTTTCTTTGTGGTTCCAGAAGACCAAAGCAGCCCAAGCTCGGTCCTACGGTGATCGAATTGGTAGAGATGTTTGCCATTCCTTCACTAAGCAGTGACATTGTCTGCCCTTTAAAATTGAAAGTTCCTTGAGGGCAAAGTCAATTTTTACAATGTGAAAGTTCTGAAACCAAGTTGGAAACCACGATAGAATCACGTGAAGAACTTGTAATATTCCCATTTCCTGGAGTCCTCAGAATGAGCCTCTGAATCAGTCTCTAGGGTTCCAGGGCATTTGTATTTTTTAAGAAATATCCCAGTGGTTATCATTTTTTCATTCATTCAAGCATACATTGAAAAGCATTTATTGGGCGTCTACCCTCTGGCAGTCACTGTTCTAAGCACCAAGGATATATATATATAGATGTGAACAAAAAAAACAAGCTCCCCAATCTCAGATTGCATTTTATTGAGTGAGGCCAATAAGTACCTAAACAAATATAAACATATGATTGTTACAGAGAGTGACAAATATCTGAAAAATAAAAATCAGGGTAATAGAGCAGAGAATGGCGCAGCTGAGAGTGGAGCGTCCCCATGTGGAGGTCGGGAAGGACTTCGCTGAGGAGCTAACAGTGGACGAGCCCTGAGTGATGAGAAACGTCATGAGATGATCTGCAAAGATCATTGTTTCACTTTATCCGTTCAACAGAGTAGAAATGATTATCATGCACTTTTGTGGGTGTTTTATTTTTATTTTTTTGAGACAGAATGTCACTCTGTCACCCAGGCTAGAGTGCAATGGTGCTATCTCGGCTACTGTAACCTTCCCCTCCCAGGTTCAAGCAATTCTCCTGCCTCTGCCTCCCAGGTAGCTGGGATTACAGGCATGAGCCACCACATCTGGCCTATTATCATGCATTTTTGAGTAATAAAAATGCTGCATAGAGGCATTAATGACTCGCTCCAAATTCCACAGCTAGTAAATAGCCACATGAGATTCATACCCCTGTGCTCAATGAGTTGCAGGAGAATCAGCTACTTCAAGCTTCACTTCTATTTCCACACATATCCACATCCTGTCTAAACTTTAGGATCAACCTGAAGTACACTCTTTTCCTCCCATCACCTAAAATGCATCCATCAATTCATTTATATAATTATCAATCCATATGTGAAGATCATATTCCAATGCAGGTCTTGTATGGGACATTCTACAACAATTTCCTTAACTAGCTCAATTTGAACTCCATGACTTCAGAATATTTGGGATTTGGACCACAAAAACTGATTTCCATTCATATTGCATATGTGGAAAATTCTAAAGAACACTAAGCTTCTTGGGCCACAGGCCATATTTCACAATTCCACAATTTCTGATCCATTGAGAACATTTTTCATTCTCTTTCACAAGTTTTCAAGTCTTGGTTTGAAGGCTTAAAGCCTCCAGATGAATTGCAAAGAGATGTAACAACCTTTAATAACGATTTTCCCCCAGTGACCAATGACCATTCCGTTGTTGGAGATAAACTAGAGCACAGGAGTTGGAAGACAAAAGAGCCAACTGGCTGAAAATGTGAGGCCTGGAGTTGGGGAGATGAATGTTTCCTCCATCTGTGATAACAGACAAACCAAACTTTGGTTCACTCCACTTAAAAATGGTGATAATGCTAAAACTTACATGAGAGTTCTTGTGAAGTTAGATGAGATAAAGCCCGTATGGTGGTTAGTAGGGTATCTGACATACAGTAGGCAGTCAATAAATGTTATCCATTGTTATTATTATAATGATTCTTTCCATTGCACTGTTAGGATGAGACACTGCCATGTGACAAATGGGACCAATCATCAGGGCTCTAAACATGACTCTTTTCCCTTACCTTGAAAGACATAGAAAGTGCAGCCCTCCCACACCCAACATGCCCAGTTACCCTTTGGGACCTGCTCTAAGGGAGGCATCATTTTTTATACTGTGCTTTCCTACTGCATTTTCTTCTAATAGAACTTATGTCCTCTAGTTGTTATAAAAAATAATGCTCTCCTGCTCCATCTCCTGGGGCTTCACTCTTGCTAAGAGCAATTGCTTTTTATTGAATGTGCGATTTTGTTGCTATGGAAAATATATTGTGATTAATGAGACCGTGTGACCAAGGTTACTTGGGACAGGCTTGGATCGGTTAGCATGATGTCCTTACTTTTCACAGTGCCAAAGTCGGCTACCACAAGAACTGCATTATCAACCCCATTAGTAACTCTTGGGCAGGATGTAGTTGGTAAAAAGGACAATTTGTAAAGAGATCTAGAAATGAGTTAGTAGAAGAGGTCTAATGTGATGAAATATACAGTACACTTAATTTTTAACTGAAGAAAAGGAGGAAAAATTAACAAGAGACATAGGAATTCATGAAATTTGTCATGCAAGTGGGATGGACTGGTATGCAAAATTTGTAATTATGACTGTGCAAAATATTCAAATTATACATCTAATTTAAAATCTGTATATATGAAACGTGTGTGTGTGTGTGTGTGTGTGAACTTTTAGAGTTGAAAAAGACTTCAGAGGTCCAGAACAATTTTTCTTGCAGGTAGAAGTCCATCCCATGGCATTCCCACAGCTGAACGGAATTAACTACGTCGCATGATGAGAGCCTCAGCACCTTCAGAGGTAGCTCTAATGGAAAAAGTTCTATACTTTTATCTAAATCGGCCTCTTGGTTACTTTCACCCGGGTCTTTTTAGAACAATGAAGAACAAGATGATTCCATTTGTCCAGAAAAATGTTAGAGGTGAAAAGAGACTTAGGGATCTTATGACTGAGGCTTCTCATTCTTCAGTTAAGAAAATGGAGTACTTCTTTTGCTACAGGATTCCTCTCCAAGGATGTGAAGAGTTATCATTTTCCCGATTGTATACATTGAGCTTGAGGTGGCTGTGAATTCCACGTGGACAGTTTGAATTCCAAACCGGAACTCAGGAGAGAGGTTTCAGACAGAGTCATACATTCAGTGGCCATTGATATTTTTCTAGATAGCTCAACTCATGGAAATAAAGGAGATGATATAAGACAAGAACGTAAGATGAGAAAATATGAAGGCAAGATGAAATCCAGAGGTTCTGCTTTTTTTTTCTTTTCCTTTTTTTTTTTTTTTCTGAGATGAAGTCTTGCTCTATCACCCAGGCTAGAGGGCAGTAGCGCGATCTCTGCTCACTGCAACCTCCACCTCCCAGGTTCAAGCGATTCTCCTGCCTCAGCCTCCCGAGTAGCTGAGATTATAGATGTGCACCACCACAACCAGCTAATTTTTGTATTTTTAGTAGAGACGGGGTTTCACCATGTTGGCCAGGCTGGTCTTGAACTCATGACCTCCCGATCCACCCACCTCAGCCTCCCAAAGTGCTGGGATTACATGTGTGAGCCACCACGCCCAGCATCTCCCTTTATTATATAATTGTGAAACTTAATTTTGTTACTTGCAGTAGCCCCACATGGCCTAGTCTATTCTGTATGGCAAAGATACAACTCCAGAAATCTTGAGAAATAATGGGAAATTCTTACTGTGAGTTTAAGTGAATAGTGTATGAAATACTTCTCAGAAGTTCTAACTGTCTTGCTTTCTGACTTCTCACATTCTTTCCTGCTCTGTAATTCTTTACTGCAATGCTGCTTTCTCCCCAAATACCTTTTCTCTTTTCCCAGAGTTGTGTTCTTGCTCTTAAACAGAAAGTGCCTGCTGAGAGTTTGGCCTCAAGACACACTGAGCTATCGAAGGACAGGTGGAGGATCTAACGGCTTCATAACACCTATCTTCAACTTACTCCACACCAAAGAAGGAAGACATGGGAAGTCCTGCCCCTTACACAATCCCCCCAGACACATACTTCTTTATATTTTCTCATTAATTTCCTTACTTCATTTTTATTCAGGATACCTGATAAATTAATTCTCTGTAATAGCCTATCAGTAGTCCCCTCGGGTTTTTTATCTGAAAGTTTCATAAGCACATACGCAGAGACTTGATAAAACTGTCAGTGTACCCTAGTCAATGGTAGACCAAGTGACATGCCAATAAAGACCCTCCTATAGGTTGATCAAGATCGTTTTTAGTTGATATTATTTTCATTTGTTTTATGTTGCTTATAATAGAATACTTGAAACTAGGTAATTGATAACAAAAATGAATGTATTATGTATTACTTATAGTTATGGAGACTAAGAAGACCAAGGTTGAGGGATTGGATCTGGTGAGAGCCTTCTTGCTGGTGAGGACTCTTTTTTATTTATTTATTTATTTATTATTTATTTATTTATTTATTTATTTATTGAGATGGAGTTTTTGCTCTGGTTGCCCAGGCTGAAGTGCAATGGTGCAATCTCAGGTCACTGCAATCTCCACCTCTCGGGTTCAAGCGATTTTCCTGTCTCAGCCTCCCAAGTAGCTGAGATTACAGGCATGTGCCACCATTTTTGGCATTAGCATGCCCAACAACTAATTTTTCGTATTTAGTAGAGACGGGGTTTCACCATATTGGTGAGGCTGGTCTCGAACTCCAGACCTCAGGTGATTGCTGGTGAGGACTCTCTGCAGAGGCCTGAGGTGGTACAGGGCATCACATGGTTAAGGGGCTGAGCATGTTAGTTCCAGATTCTTTATTTCCTCTTATAAAGCCACCAGTCCCACTTCCATGATGATCCATTCATCCATTAACTCATTAATCCATGAATAGATTAATCCATTTGTGAAGGCAAGGCCCTCATAACCCAATCACCTCTTAAAGGCCCAGCTTCTCAATACTGGCATACTGAGGATTAAATTTTAACATGAATTTTGTTGGGAACAAATTTTCCAAATGAAAATTCTGCCCAATGCTTTATTAAAATTCAGTTTGACTTTATTTATGTCTTCATTATGTCTCAATGTGATAATATGATTTTTTAAAAAGGAAATAGTATTCATTCTTGGTGAACCCATGTTGGCTCTTAGAAATCACCACATTCTTTGCTCAGGCTTCAGTGCTTCTCTAGTCAATTGCCTGTCCTAGAATTTTGGTCAAACCTAGTTAAAATTAAGTTCCTGTCTTTTGTTGTTTAAAAAATCTTAAAACTGTGTTCTTCTAGCATTATCTCATGGATCTTATTCCTGAAACAGTCTCAGAGATTACAAACAGTTTTACTTAACAACATAATATAGGATCCATTTCTACACCCAACTCATGTTGTGATTCTCACTGCTCCTCCCTTCTCTAGTAGTCAGAAAAGAAATAAATGTCTTTTCTCGCACTGAAATCTTCAGCTCTTCTGTCGTTTTCCTTTTTTACCTGCTAAATTGAACCCATTCCCTTCTTCTTCTTCTTCATGCCCCAAGCGTGAGCCTGAAGGCAGGTCTCCTTGTTTATTGAGGCATCTGCTGCCGTATATATACCACCATAAGGAAAGCCCTCATCCAGTTTGGAAATAGGAAGTATGAGACACAGAGACAAGAATTTCTGTACTGAGTCTTGAGTTCTGGTCTCAGCTGGACTATTAATGTTGTATTCATACCCTTAGGCAATTATTAAAACATTTTCTGCTGCTGTTCATCTAAAAATTTAAGCCAATATTTCCTTTCCCACTTAACTCACAAGATGGTTGAGAAAATCAACAGAAGAAAATGCTAAGGAAAAAATGTAAAGTACTTTCTGGTTATATAAGGTTAAAAGGATCCAAACTTAGAGTTCCAGCCTTGAGCTGCGCCTACTGTCTGTCCATCATTCTCTGCCTTGATTTTAGTGTTCCTGCCTTCACTTTGCCCTCTTGTTTCCAACTTCACTTTCTCCTTCTCTTTTGGCCCAGAAATTCCCTAATTACTGGTTCATCCCAACACACTGCCTTGTACATTCTCAGCAAGATGATTACTGACTAATTCGGAAAACAATCCAAACTCGTGAGGAAATGGGTCATAATGTGTTTTCTCTCCAGTCAGCAAATAGCAATCCCTGGACCACCATGGAAGTTATGTTCCATCACCAGGGTTGTCAAATCCATGCTTAGCAATGTCAAGTTCTGCAACAAAGAGGACATTGGAGGAAAGTGGCATCACAGATATATGTCTTAATATATACTTTTGAAACACACAAAGAAAAGACTCTAGAAGGTCTCTACTTCTGGAACACATTCATCTATGCTTAAAATACTTCCAATATCTTCTTAAATACTTTATGAAATATTTCTATCAATTTCTAAGGCAGATTCTGTCTCTAGTTTTCTACTACACAAAATCTAGATTTTCTAAAATTCATTTCACATTGAAAGCCTCTCTGCTGAATCTGGCCATATATATATATATATATATATATATATATATATGTATATATATATAAAATAGATGTAATATATATAATAGATATATATTACATCTATTATATCTATATACATAGATCTATCTATAGATATATATAGATATATATAGATATATAAGATGTAA
>CAUYLG010041999.1:0-19804 GCA_963573385.1 Cacajao melanocephalus | reverse complement strand
GCCACCTCGCTCATAATTTGTTTTTTTTTTTCCTTTGGGGCTCCCGGTGGTTGTTTGTTTTTTTGTGGGGCTTAAACCAAAATCCCCCCCCCCACCACTCGGGGCAGACAATAGCATAATAACAAAATCATCTCTTGGTCTTTTCTTTATAGCCCTTGATAAACAAACCCTAGTCAATTCCCAGAACTCCACCAAGAGAAATCCGGCTGAAATTGTACGTGTAGGGACCCATTCTCCTTGCTGAGAATGCAAATGTCCTTCCTCAACCTGTGCTGCTTTCCTTGGTGCATTATGAGAAACAAGCTAGAAACTTTTTCATGCTTTCCTACATTCTGTTGAGCTTGCAGTCTTGCTGGAAGGAGAAAGCCAGTCTCAGGTGCTGAACAACAAATTGCTTATTGGAACAGCTGCTGCTTTCGGCTGAGTAAGCAGGACACTCAAGGGTGGTGCTTTCTTGCCATGGTGCTGCAGCCAGTTAAAAATTAGTGTTAGGGACAGAAAATAAGAAGCAAAAGGGAAACCATCAGATGATTTGATATGGGCCACAACCAGAAGCCTCTTTTGCACTTTTAAACACAGGATAGGGTAGAGGAAAGAATGTGAATGCAGAAATAAGGCCTGCATTTGAGCCTTTGCCCCACCACTTGCTATATGTTCTGATGGGACAAAAAGGTAAGAGAAGAGAAGGAGGTGTAATGAAACGTGTAATGAGGGAGAGACATGAGGGCTGAAGAAGACTTTTCACCATGACAGCAGCTCAGTGATGATTAGGCACATTCCTTGCATATTCAGTATTCATTTGGCACCTACTGTGTGCCATGAGACATACTAGATACAGTTGTGAACAATAGAGACATAGCTCCTACCCTCATGAAGCTTACAATCTAGTGGAGAATAGAAGCATTAAATGTGTAGTACTAACAAAGTTTTATTGCATGTTATGATAAAGGAAATAAAGGAACCATAGAAACATAACAGGTATGTGTTGTGGCTGACCTAGTCTAAGGGACAGAGAATAAAGTCTCCCCATAAGGCCCTGCTCACAGAGTGAAAGGACAAAGTGGCTAGAGAGTCATAGGATGACATCATGGCTGGACTTTCCCCTCTTGTAAGAGCACTAGAGTGAGCCAGACACTATAGATTTGGAAGCCAGAAACCTGTGTTCAAATCCTGGCTCTACCACTGAGAAGCACAGCAAGGTACCTAACCTCAGTTAGCTCAGTACCTTCATCATATATAGGGACAGTAATAATACCTATTATCTTCCACTTTTATTCTTTGAATTAAATTAGTGTGGAGAATAGGTCTCAGCATAACACATGACTTACAGCAGGTGCTCATTAAATGACAGATATATATATAAAGATTAACAAAAATTTTATTTTAAAAATTAAAGATCCCTTAAACTGGACATGCTGACCTCTTTACTTACATATCAACAGAAACATTTAATGAGGCTTAGTGGTCCTGTCCTGTAAGATAACTTGAGAGTTTGCACAGCAAGAGGCTTTTAAAGTAATTGCATTAAACACATCTGGAATAGTCAGCATGTGTTTCTAGTAGCAGTGAGAACACATACGTCCCTTCCAACCTACTGTCTTGCTTTACCCAAAGTATGATTCCCACCTGCAGTGACTCTGTCTATTCCCAGATTGTCCAAGGTGAATTTCTATTTCTTTTTTTTCCAATAGCAAGAAGATAAGTGTGACTTAATTTATTCACCATTATAAAACCTTTCTTTAAAAAAAAATCATTGTTCATGACATGTGCCAATTTGATATTAGAGAAAATATGGTCATTATAAAGACTTGAACATTCTGAAAGTTTGAGTTTGAGTTGGAATAGATTGATTCAATTGCTACCAATAGTTTCCCTGAAATGACCCGCCTTGTTTTCCACCCCTCTGGTGATATACACAAATTTTAACAATCTGCAATATTTCTTTCTATACACTGCATTTGCAGCTATGATGCTTGTCTCCTTTGCACTTTTGCTCACCTTTAGCATAAATTATCAAAGAAGGTAGCAGACTGCAAGTTGATCAGTCTCCCCACTTTAATTTAATACAACAGGTCATAATGGCTTTGTTCCTTGGCCATAAAGGCCAGGAAGCTGTTTTCACAAATTAATGTGACATGACCTGAAGAGTCATAATAACTATGACAAGATAAAGGGAATTAGTTAAAACTTAATTAAAACCACATGGATAACAAGTAGAACACTGTATGTTTAGTATCTTGAAATCTTTGTTGCTGGCTTGACAAAAAAAAAAAAGAAGAAGAATATGCTTTGTAGCAAGCACAAGGTCCCCAATTAATCCCTGGTCTGAAATGATCAGATCAAAATCAGAATCAAGAGGAAATGAAATTGGTGATTCTGATACCTGTCAGCACCCACCCTGTCCCACCCTGGGTCACAGTAAAATAACAAAAAAGTGGAGTTCTCATCAGCTCAAAGACTGGAAGAATGAAGTAGGTAGTCACCACACTTTAACATGCTTAAGAATCATCTTGGGACATTTATTAAAAAGCTGATTCTTGGGATCCAATCTCAGACATTCTGATTTGATAAGTCCAGCATGGCAGGCCTGAAATCTTTACTTTTAGCCAGCATATTTTAGCTTTAAAGTGACTTCTGGTCAAAATATATTTGGTTACCAAAGACAATGAGGGAAGATACTTTGAAATTATGTAAATAACCTACTCTTCATTAAACTATTAGTCTCTAGTTTTATTATCCATGGATGAGCCTTATCTGAACCAATTATAACTATCGCAGTTGCAAAATGGTGATTTTTCCAACTCCTCCATTATTAGTTGGTATTTATTATTTGTTTTGTTTATTTGTTTGTCTGATACAGAGTCTCACTCTGTCACCCAGGCTGGAGTGCAGTGGCACGATCTTGGCTCACCGTAGCCTCTGCCTCCCAATTTCAAGCAATTCCCATGCCTCAGCCTCCCAAGTAGCTGGGATTATGGGCATGTACCACCACACCCAGCTAATTTTTGTATTTTTAGTAGATATGAGGTTCACTATGATGTTGGCCAGGCTGATCTTGAACTCCTGACCTCAGGTGATCCACCCACCTTGGCCTCCCTAAGTCCTAGGATTATAGGCGTGAGCCACCACGCCCAGCCAGCATTTATTATTTCCTTCTTCTATGTTTATTAGTTGGGATATATTATTTCTTTCTGTACTTTTCTGCATTTATTAGTCAGAATTCTATTATAAGGCAGTGTTCTCTTAGTAATTATGAGTATTAGGTTATTCAATGGGTGATTGATCCATTACTGTCATTCACTTTTAATACTTGTCTTATCCCATATTTGACTACAGAACAGCCTCTTCAAGCTGGCTTCCACAACCTTCTGAGTACTTCCTCACTTTTTGGGCAATAGGATGTTCTAGGCTTGTATTTTCCCTGCCCTGCCCTTGTCCTTTTAGCAGGAAATGATGTTTAAAAGTAAATTTCTCAACTAAGAAAGATCCAATATCATTTCTATGATACTTTTGCCAAGAAATGCATATCCTAAATGTAACCATGAACAAACTTCAGACAAACTAAAATCTAAGGGTGTTCTACCAAACAAGAAACCTGTACTCATCAAAAATGTCAATGTCCTGAAAGGCAAAGAAAAGCTCAAAAACTGTTCCAGATGAAAAGAGAGTCAAGAGACATGAAAACCAACTGTAGTGCCTGAAGCTCGTTTGGATCTTCATCAGAATTTGGCAGAATTTATGAGAATTAGCAGATAATATGTTGTATGAAGAACATTTTTGGAACAACAGGCAAAATTTGAATAAGGGCTGTAGATTAGATGACGGTATATTATCACTAAATTTTCTGATTTCAAAGGGGACTATGATACAGAGATGATGAAAGGTGTATAGGAATTCTTTGTGTTCTTCTTGAAACTTTTCTGTCCATTTAAATTTATTTCCAAATATAAAGTTTTAAAAAATTGACAATGTGGTATTAATGCAAATAGTTAATGTATGAATGAATGGCAATTTACTTAAGCAGGCAAATTTCAGATAATTATCAATCTATTTTAATATGCTTTTATATACATATAACAAGCACATCTAACCTATAATTTCACAGATACTAGTACTTAATAGAGGCTAAATTTAAAGAAATTAATGTAAATAAAAATATTCAGTAAATAAAAGCACAGGTGCTGTGTAGATGCAGCAAAAATTATAAGTATTGAACAAGAATGATTGAAGTTTAAGGAACAGGGGTATATTGAAGAAAGCACTTACATCAGGGACCCTGTTCTTCTCTAGATATGGCTTCATATTTAATATTTTGAATAAATTTCCTACTCTTGGTCCATAAAAGGGAGATAAGAATATTTGTCCATACCATTTTCTATAATGATTACCAAAGGTATTACTAGGAAAAGGGTTGTTATTCTATAAAGAATAACACCAGGCCAGATGCAGTGGCTTATGTCTGTAATGCAGCACTTTGGGAGGCTGAGCCAGGTGGATCAACTGGGGTCACGAGTTCGAGATCAGCCTGACCAATATGGTGAAACCCCATCTCTACTAAAAATACAAAAAATTAGCCAGGCGTGGTAGCATGCACCTGTAGTCCCAGCTACTGGGGAGGCTGAGACAGGAGAATTGCTTAAACCCAGCAGGCAGAGGTTCCAGTGAGCCAAGGTGGTGCCACTGCACTCCAGCCTGAGTGACAGAACGAGACGCTGTCTCGAAAAAAAAAAAAAGAAAAACTACCAAATCCATGGCCAGGCATGGTGGCTCACACCTATAATTCTAGCACTTTGGGAGGCCAAGACAGGTGGATCACATGAACCCAGGAGTTTGAGACCAGCCCGGACAATACAGCGAGTCCTTACAAAAAATTAATAATTAACTGGGTGCGGTGGTGCATGCCTGTCACCTTATCTACTCAGAAGGCTGCGGTGGGAGTATCTCTTGAGCCTGGGAATAATTCAAGACCACCCTGGGCAACATGGCAAAAACCCATCTCTACAAAAAAATACAAAAATTAGCTGGGTGTGATGGCATGCACCTGAGTTACTCAGTAGGCTGAGGCAGGAGGATCGCTTGAGCCTGGGAGGTTGAGGCTGCAGTGAGGCATGACTGCACCACTGCACTCCAGCCTGGGAGACAAAGCAAGACCCTTCCTGTCTAAAACAACAACAACAAAAAGAATGGCACTGAATCCAAATGGAGCCATTTGATGGCATTCTGTATCCAAGAATGCCCTTTATTTCTCTTTATTTATCACAACATTTGGCAATGTTTCATCAGCTGGTGGCCAACCAGCAACCCTCTTCTTACGTCCTCCTCCTCCTCCTTCCTAAGTAGAGGCCTTCCCATTCCTTCCTATCACTTCCTGTGATTGAAAGAGTAGGATGTAAAATTTCAACCTCTGAACATGGCTGTTCTAACAACTATGGCCATGATTTGGTGTTATCCATTTGACTTCATCCCATTCATTCTCCTCATCCTTAGGATAATCTGGAGCCCTCTGGACCTTTGAGCAACATTTTGAGATTATCAAGATGTAAATGCTTATTTTTACTGTTTGATTTTAATAAGCTCTTTGTTATGTCTAAGGTTGTACAAAAAATATAAATAGGTAAAGATAATATGTCAATTTCAGTGCACTGACATTTTAGAACTCAGAAGAATCAGTGTGGAGGAGTATAATTTACATCAACAAAAAACTAGATTTGAATCCTCACTCCTCTACTTTTCAGCTATGTGATGGTGAATGAGTTATTTAACCTTCTTACGTATCTGTTTCCTTAGCTGTAAATTGGAATACCAAAATCTACCTTATCCGTTGGCTATTAAAATTTAAAAGATAATGATATAAGGCTGTAATTTACAAACTTTCATGTGCATGCAAACAACTTTGGGATCCTTGTTAAAACACAGATTCTGTTTCTCTAGGTCTGGGGTGGGACTTGAGATTCAGCATTTTTAAAAAGCTTCCAGGTGATGTTTTATGGACCATTCTCAGAGTACCAAGGACTGAAGGCTGAAGGCAGAGAGAAAAATAGCTAAACCAGAGCAGATTCCATGTAAGTTTGCTTCACTCTCTTCTATTCCCCACCACTTCATTTTCTAAAGGGGTCTCTTAGCTAAAAGAATTCACTAAGGAAAGTCAATCACAAAATGACAAAGAAAAAAGCATAAGCAATTCACAGCTCTACAGTAGGGGTTGATTAGGGTCAAACGAAGATATATTTAAACCTAATTAAGATAAAGGATCCATCGTTAAGTTGAGAGAAAGGCTAAGAGTAAAAACTCTGAGAAACGGTTGATTTCTGTCAGATTTCTGTCAGAAAAAATATTGCATCAAAGGAATATAATGACAGCCTTGAAGAATGATGGTCCCGACTGTAATTCTGAAGGCAGTTTTAATATTATAGAACTCAGGAAATAACAATAACAACTTATACTGAAAAATTGTTTTAAACACTGCAAATCCCTCTGCATGCATTAATGCATCCCAGTCTTCACTTCATAAACATTTTATCACCTTACTAAATAGGAGATCGTGAGCTCCTTGAGGCTAGGGACCTGCCCTGTTCATATTTTTATTTCTAATATTTGGCAAACCTCTATATCTAGCAGGCATTTGACAAACATTGACTTGAAAAGAGATTTTTTTCACCCAGGTCCTCAAATACATATTATCCTATTTCATTGAATCTAAGTAATCATCAATAATAAGATACACTGTTTTATGTATCTCTAAGAAAGAAAAAATGCCTCCATTTAAATCTATGTACCATTGATTTTAAAATAGATCCCAATTTCAGAGATGTTAAAATGTGGGGAGATATGTGAAACTTAAAATTGAGACTGCAGTCATTGGACTATACTATGGAGGCTCTCACCCAGAGCAGATGTGAAATGACAAAACAGCCATACATTAGGGTTGCTGAAGATACCGTAGGTAAGGAAGGAGACAAACAGGGACAGGGAGATATTTCTTTTTTAATTTTTATTTGTATTTCAATAGTTCTTGGGGTACAGGTGATTTATGGTTACATGGATAAGTTCTTTAGCTGTGATTTCTGAGATTTTAGTGCACCCATCACCTAAGCAGTGTAAACTATACCCAGTGTGTAGTCTTTTTTCCCTTACTCCCCTCCCAAATTTCTCCCCCAAGTCCCCAGAGTTCATGATATCATTCTTATGCCTTTGCATCCTCATAGCTTAGCTCCCACTTATAAACGAGAACATAAAACATTTGGTTTTCCATTCCTAAGTTACTTCACTTAGACTAATGTCCCCCAGCTCCATCCAAGTTACTGCAAAACACATTATTTCATTCCTTTTTATGGCCAAATAGTATTCTATGGTGTATATATACCACATTTTCTTTATTCATTGGTTGATGGGCACTTAGGTTGGTTTCATACTTTGGCGATTACGAATTGGGCTGCTATAAACATGTGTGGGCACATATCTTTTTCATATAATGACTCCTTTTCCTTTGGGTAGATACTCAGTAGTGGATTGCTGGATCCAACTGTAGTTCTACTCTTAGTTCTTTAAGGAAAAGGAGATGTTTCTTTATTTCTTTATAACATAGAACATGTCACAGATTCAGTAACTTGGAGGCAAGTGGGGATCTTTCTCAGATTGTGGTCAAACATGGTAGACATCTTTCTCAGGAAAAGCATCAGTGGACTCCTGCCTTTAAAGACGAGGTGAACAGCAGAATCCATGAGACATTGTTCCAAGATTCATGGTCCTTTAACAGAACACAGACAGAAGAAAAATGCAGGGGGGGAGCAGGAATGTCATTATTGTCTCAAGTTATACAAATCTGTGTAGTAGCTATTAGGGGAACCCAGAGCTACAGAAATTCAGTGAGTGAGGTTGTTTGGAGCAGTTGTCTAGAAGGAGAGTAATTCTCTGCCTATATTAGTTCATTCTCACACTTCTAATAAAGACATATCCAAGACTGGGTAATTTATAAAGAAAGGAGGTTTCATTGACTGACAGTTCCCCACCTCAGGAAACTTACAATCACAGCAGAAGGGGAAGCAAATGCATCTTTCTTCACATGGTGGCAGCAAGAAGAAGTGCTGAGAAAAAGTGAGGAAAGCGCCTTATAAAACCATCAGATCTGGTGAGAACTTACTATCATGAGAACAACATGGAGGTAACTGCCGCCATGATTCAATTACCTCCCATTGAGTCCCTCTCATGACACATGGGGGTCATAGGAACTATAATTCAAAATGAGATTTTAGTGGGAACACAGCCAAATCATATCACTGTCTCTGGTATAAAAGTCTTGGATCAAGGGAGATATCTTTCTGCTATGGATAAATGTGAACTGAGGAACCATTTTTATGCTCTCTCAACAGGAGATCAAACTCAATGCCAGACTCTTAGACCCATTGAGAAAAACTAACAAGTTAGAATTACCTCCAAGTGAGGTTTTTTCCTACCTGTGGGAGCTACTGTCACCACAGCTCATAGAGTGCAGCTCTGCAGCTGCCTTTACTTGAGTTGAAAAGACAATTGCAGAGAGTCTCTCTTCAAGTTATTGACCTTGGGCAAGTTATTTAATGACTTGGAGCCTCAGTTTTATTATCTGTAAAATGGATAAGTAGTGCCCACCTCATCTTGAAATGAGAATGAAATAATACATGAGAATATTTTGAACAGTGTCTGGCATGTGGCTATCACTCAATAAGCATTACGTATTTTTATTATTATCCGACTTTTTTTTATAGATTGACGCAATGACTTCACTAAATGCTGCATTCATGATGATGCAACAAGTTGCGTACGCCTGCAATATTCCTAAATTCCTATCCCAAACTTTTTTATTAACAGTTGGCTTACACAGGCAATGGCAAAATTAACATTGAAAATCCACAACTGCAAGAAAGGATCCAATTCTAAAAACCCAGAAACATGGCCTTCAAAGAACTGGGGCCACGGCACTTCCCTCAAAGCAGCCTGAAAGCAGCAGCTCTGAGGAACGACATCCCCAACCCACCTCACTGCACCTCAGTCTCCTTTCAGGATGCAGACTGTGTGCTGGGTAATCAGTCTTGTGCACAAAAGCATTAACCTCTGGAATCAAATGTGTCCGTTAATAAACCAACGTGCCGCTCACACCGTCAGCCCCCTGCGGCGCTCCCCCCTTCAGAGCCACAACGCCAGCACATCACATTTGTCAGCTGGTTCAACTCTTTAGGTACAACATAATTTGGAAATGTGAAAGATCCCAAATTATCTTATCCAAAAGTGACAAATCAAGTACAGTGCCCACAAGCCCAGACAGTTTACACAAATAAACAAAACACAACAGTAGCGGGGGTATCAATCTCATAACATTTTAGGAAAAACAAGTCTATTTCTTATCTGAAAGATTAATGAAGTAGGCTGTAACCTCACTTCTCATTGTGGCTGAACAGAAAGCTGTTTTTCATCTATTCTGCAGTAACATAATAATGTCATGTCACAAAAGTTCATAAAGAAGGGGTCTATACTTATTTGCAGAGTTGTTTAAAATACCCAGTGACTAGTCATTAATGCAGAATTATTAAATTTTTCTCAGATATACTGTTTTTAAGAAACTGCAAATATTAGGCATAGCCCAACTGCTAAAAATATCCTCCACTAAATAAGACTTTGTGTGGTTTTTTTTTACTATAGACACAACGATAAAGAATATTTATTTATATAGCACATAATTGGTATATTTTAAAAGCTATTGATATTTTTATATCTTTGTGGCCTTCTGCTGAACTTAGTTGTTCCAATAGCTGTCAGGTTTATTTCTCTCACCTGGTTTTAAATGAATGCTTATGTTATCTGGATTTAGCCAGGGCCCATTTTCCCTGCTTCCCCCTCTGAGCCAACACACACAGGCTTGAAAAGCTTAGGCGAGTAAGAAGGGGAAGCTGGCCGACTGCAATGAGGAAAGAGAACTTGGTTTCCTTTAGGTCAGATAACTGCTGAAGCCAATCGAATGCTTTCAGAGACGGGGGTACAAAGTATAGCACCTTCCTCTCTAAAAACTCTGTTGAAAATGGTTGTGCCTCTAATGAAAATTCACGTGGAACTTCACATGGTTAAACATAATCATACCCAGTGAGGTTTTTTTCCCACGTGGAATATAAAATGTGCTTCTTCCTCAGAACTTATTTTCCATCAACGAGACTGTGAGTAATCATGGGAAGGGATTCATCCTGAGCAAAAATCAATTTTATTGGAAAAGCAAAGAAAGGTAATGCATACGAAAAGGGAAAGGCAACATTTCCCAGTAAATTCCCAGGTGGGGGAGATAGGCGGAAACCACAGGCCATGTCTACACTACTAATTTGAGCAATGGAATTTGGATGCAAGTTAAACTGGATCATCTGTATCATATTTGAGCACACACTGATTTGACAGGAAAATTGTAATGAACCAACACTGCAGTCCAGCCATTAGTCTTGGTAGTAAATTGTGCTCACCTAACAGCCCAGAAAGTTCTAAAGCAGACACATCTAGGATAAATACTTTCATTGACTATGTGTGTTTATGCATGTGTCGGTCTGTCGGCATTGTTTTTCAGTTGAAGAATTGTTCCATGTCTTCATTATCCAAGCTATGCATAGTCCACACATAGTAAACACTCAAGAAATGTTACATTAAAAAAGACCTTTTTGCTAAGAGGTGAAATGACCAAATGACTACATGACACGCTTATTTAAGAGAGAACTCAAAAATGAGGGGGAAACAAGATTCCAGAATTCATTTTTTATTTTGTGTGACCACCTCAATTTTTGTACTAAAGAAGTCTTCAATAAGTAGAAAGTAACTGCAAGCCAGAGATTTCTGACTGCCTCCCTGAAGCGTTTGCCTGGGTGCCCCTGGATTTCTAGCAGGGTTGCTGGCTGGAACACTCTGATCAAGGCTTCCTTGGTCTTATGCTTCTTGATGAAGCACACGAAGTCTGATTCTGCTACTAAGAGCAGAGCAAACATTCAAGTACTGAATTACTTACCATGGCCCTGAAATAGTTCCCAGTAACCAGAAATTCCTAAGAGAAATCTATGGAGCCAGTGTCTTCCTTTCTTCTAACCAATAAGATCAAACCAAACTAACAGCTTAATTCCTCACCAGTAATGACAATGAGGAATTACATTTAGGACCTACATAGTAAGTACTTAATAAGTCATTGGAATAAGTGCCTTCTTAAAAGAATAAGAAGACTCACAGAGCTTAATGGGGAAAGACAATCTGGAAGCGAGTCATTAAATATATCAGGTTAAGTGTTGAACTCAGATAAACAAAAAATACTATGTAACGTGAAGAAGAGATTCATAACCCCTGTACAGAAGTCATGGAAAACTTTATGAAAAGGTGGTGTTTGACCCGGTTTATCAAGGATATGCAGAAACTGGTAAATTAGAGGAGAAGATGGGCATCATGAAATAAAGAAACAGCAGTGCAGAGACATTGAGCTATCTGAGTGCAGGGTCTGCACTCCATGCCTCTGAATGGTTTGTACTGTGGTAGTGCAAACAGAAGATGAAACTAGGAATAAAGAAGGACAGATTCTCATGGGCTTATTTAGCAAGTGCTAAAGTCTGAATGTCCCCCAAAATTCACTTATTGAAACTTAATTCCCATTGTCGTGGTATTAAGAGATGGGGTATTTTAGGAAGCGGTTAAATCATAAAAGTTTCACCCTCATGAATGAACTCGTGCCTTATAAAAGGGCTGGAGGGAAGTAGGGCTTTTTTTGCCCTTTCATCTTCCACCATGTGAGAACATAGCGTTCAAGGCACCATCTCAGAAGCAGGGACTGGGCTCTCACCAGACACCAAATCTGCCTGCACCTTGATCTTGGACTTCCCTCTTCCAGAACTGTTCTTCATAAATTACCTAGTCTGTGGTATTTTATTATAGCACACAAACAGGCTGAGACGCCAGGGGAAGGCATATGGCTTTATCCTAGGGATAAAGTGGAAAGCCAGTGGAAATATTAAATCAGGGGAGCCATATAGTAAGACTAGATCTTTAGGAGCTATCTGAAGACGAGGGAAAGGAGAGAAAAACATTTATGGGAGCTTTTGTAGTTGTCTAGGTAAGATACAATGCTGGCCTGAACTAAACGAGTAACATCAAGAATGAGTAGAAAGGACTAAATCAGAAAAATGACCCTGATTTAGAATTGTAGAAGATATTGGCCCAGCGTGGTAATCCCAGACTTTGGGAGGCCAAGGCAGGTGGATCACCTGAGGTCAAGAGTTTGAGACCAGCCTGGCCAACATGGTGAAACCCCGTCTCTAATAAAAATACAAAAATTAGCTGGGCATGGTGGGGCGCACTTGTAATCCCAGCTACTTGGGAGGCTGAGGCAGGAGAATCACTTGAACCCAGATGGTGGAGGTTGCAGTGAGCCAAGATTGAGCCACTGCACTCCAGCCTGGGTGACAAGAGTGAAACTCTATCTCAAACAAAAAAGAAGAAGAAGAAGATATTGCACAAATAGGGAGAATAAAGGAGGAAAGGAGAAATAAATAATGTCAAGATTTTTTATCTTGTATAATTGGGTGGAAATTAACATCATTAATAAAGAAAAATCAGGTTTGGAAAGACTGATTTTGAGATGCCAAAGGGAAGTCAAGCACTGATGCCCAACAGACAGTGGGAAATATTAATATGCTTAAAAATTTTATTTGTAATGGATTCTTATTAAATATTTAATTTCTGCAATGTTTAGAAATGTTGACAAGTATGCAGAGAGAGTAGAAAGCATAGAAAGAACTTATATTTCTCAAGACTTTCAACTAAAATTTCTGCTCACTTAAATTATTTCCAAATCTCAGTTCCCACATGCAGGAAGCTTTCTTCTATTCCCAAAGCTTTAAGTCATCTCTCCTTCTTCTGAATTTCGCTGTCAACGTGCATGCTGACAATGTCTTTCCTTTGGCATTTATATGATGCCCTGTGCCTAATTGTCAGTTAAGTCTTTATAAATATGTATCCTGTTTTTCCCAAATGAATTGAGAATATTCTCAAAGGCAGAGCTATAGTTCATTCTTTTTTTTTTCAGCCTTAAATATTTTGCACAATGTCCAACAGCAAGTGGCAGCTTAGTTGAGCCAGATCGCCTGGGCTTGAATCCCAGCTTTGTCACTAAGTTGTTATATTGGCAAGTTACTTATTCTATGTCTAGTTTCCTTATCTAAAAATGAAAACAACAACAATACCTACTTCACAGAGGTGCTATGAAAACTCAGTGAGATAATAAATGCAAAGCATTTTCTAAGATCCTAGGACATAGCAAGAGTCCATAGGTCTTTGTATTAGTCAGGATAAGTCAGAATGTGCTATGTTAACAAAACATATGTGTTTCAGTGGCTTAAAACAATTGAAATGTATTTCTTCTTCATGCTACAGACTGAACTGATCAACAAGGGATTTCTGCTCATCAAGTCACTCAAGGACCCAGGCTTACAGCAGCCACTATCTTGAATGCTGTTGGTTGTCATGTCAGAGGGAAAGAAAGCCTGGAAGGTCTTGCACCAGCAATTAAATATCCAGAATGAAAGTGTCTCATTCACTCTAAACTCATTGGCCACAGTAGTGACATGACCTCATCCAACTACTGGGGCTAAGAAAGCAGAATCCTACCGTGTGCCCAGAAGGAAAAGAGAAGCAGATCTCAGTGGAATATCTCTAATGACTATCAAAGTATTGGTTGTACTATGGTTATTTTGTTGTTGCCACAACAAATTATTCCATGTAAAGTACTTAGCATAGGATCAGGCCACACTAAAGACTCAGTGTTAGCTATTGACAGTATTAGTACCAGTAATAGTTACATATAAAATTATTTTAAGTTTACTCAGACCTAAACATAAAAACACATGTACACATGTGCACACACATGTGGACAGACACACACACACACAGAGGTGAGGTTATTTTAGCCTAATCTGTATACTGCAAATCAAGTTGGAATAGATAATACCAAATACGGACTTGATATTAAAAAATAAAAGCCAGGCTTTTAAAAAGTTGGCCAGGCATGGTGGCTCATGCCTGTAGTATCAGCACTTCGGAAGGCTGAGGCGGTGGAAGCGGGGAGGGAAAGAGGGAACTCTTGAGGTCAGGAGTTCGAGACCATCCTTGCCAACATAGCAAAACTCCGTCTCTACTAAAATTATAAAAATTAGCCAGGCATGATGGCGGGCACCTATAATCCCAGCTACTTGGGAGGCTAAGGCAGCAGAATCACTTGAATCTGGGAGGCGGAGGTTGCAGTGAGCTGAGAACATGCCACTGCATTCCAGCCTGGGCAACAGAGTGAGATTCGATCTAAAAAAAAAAAATCATCAGTTCCATTACTCAAAAACAAACACATTTAACATTGTTAAGTTCCTTCACCCAGTCTCCTCTATTCCTAAGACTTTGTTTCTTTATGTTTAATATAATAATACATAGATAACTTTTACCCAAATGTTTTCATTTAGACCTTTCCCTGTGTTATCTGAAAGTCTTTTGGACCTTCCCCACTCCAAACCTGCTCTTCCTCTAGCATTCCTTTCTTTGTAATGGTGTCTGTCAGTGAGTTAAGCCAGATAGCTGGGAGTTATATTTGTCATTCATTCCCCCTCCTCCAACATTCGGTGTATCAATAAGTCTTAATCAATTCTACCTCCTAAATAGATTTCAAACACATTAGCTTTTCTCCTGTTCCATTTCATCACCCTAGACAAGGATTTCTCAACATTGGCACCATTGATATTTGAGGCCAGATAATTCTTACTTAGAGGGGGCTGACCTAGATATTATAGAGTACCCATTTTGAAATATATGCAGGGCATTCTACATAACAAAAGCCTTCTCTTACAAGTAAAAAACTTTGTCAGAGCCTTATCTCATCCAGAGGGAAAAAAATTACCTAATCCCAGCCCCTGCTAACCTTCCTGTCTCACTTAAGGGAGGTGGGTGGCAGGGGAAGATAAGAAACACTTATGAAGGTCACAGCCTAGAGACACAAGCCCAGAAAAATACTGAGATTTGATTCGAATTATAGAATGCCTTCCTTTCCTCACTTCCTACTATCCCATCAACAGGACTTCAGTATAATAACAGTGAATTAAAATTCATACAGGTACAAGATTAAAGCTGATACAGGTACAAACTCTATTTAAGAATAGCGTTTAGAGAATGCCAAAGACAACAGGGAAGATTAAAACAAGGACACTAGAGGAATTTAAAGCCCCTTTGCCTTCAGCTACAACAATCATTACATATAGCCACGATCCCAGCCAGATACATATAAAACCTGATACTAAAGGCCTGTTTGCCTCAGTCCCTATTATCTAATATATTATATCCAGCTTCCAATAAAAAAATGCAAATCGACTTCCACCAAGATGGCCCAATAGGAACAGCTCTGGAGCGCAGTTCCCAGCAAGAGTGATGCAGAAGGCGAGTGATCGCATTTCCAACCGAGGTACCAGGTTCATCTCAATGGGACTGGTTGGACAGTGGGTGTAGCCCAAGGTGGGCAAACTGAGGCAGGGTGGGATGCTGCCTCACTCAGGAAGTGCAACAGGCCAGAGGGCACTCCCTCCTACCCAAAAGAGGCAATCAGGAACATCTGGCCACTCTGGAGCTCCGATTTGATGCTGCACTTCTCCTGAGGTCTTTGCAGCCCACAGACCAGGAGATACCTGCATGCCTACAGGCTCCGCAGGTTTCCAGGGCAAATCTGGGCAGCTAATTCAGCCTGCACTAGGAGCTACCAGCACAAATCCGAGCAGCCGTTTTGACTGACGCCTGGAGCACCTGCGAAACAGATTCACCCATACACCTGAGAGAAAGGGGGCTGAAGGCAGGGAGCCAGGTGATCTGGCTTCACAGGTCCCACCCTCATGGAGACCAGCAAACTGAATCCCACTGGCTTGGGATTTTCGCAGCCAGCACAGCAGTTTGAGCTCGACCCTGGACGGTCAAGGTCTATGGGTGGAGGAGCGTCTGCCATTACTGAGGCAGCTCTAACCTTACCTGTGTAAACAAAAGCACAAAGAAGTTTACACAGAAGCAGGGGGGAGCCCGCAGCAGCTCAACAACACCTCTCCAGGCAGACTGTGATTAGAATCCCTACTTGCTGAGCAGAGCATCTCTGAAAAAAGGCAGCAGCCTGTCAGGGACTTATAAATAAAGCCACACCTTCCCAAGACAGAGCACCTGGGAAAAGGAGTGGTTGTGAGCTCTGCTGCAGCAGACTTAAAAGCCCCTGCCCAGCAGCTCTGAAGGGAGCAACGGAGCTCACAGCTCAGCACTTCAGCTCTGACAAGGGACAGACTGCCTCCTGAAGCAGCTCCCTGACCCCTGTATATCTAAAGAGTCACCTCATATAGGAGAGATCTGGCTGACACTTGGCGGGTGCCCTTCTGGGATGAAGCTACCAGAGGAAGGAACAGGCAGCAATCATTGCTGTTCTGCAGCCCCCACGGGTGATTCCCAGGCAAGCAGGGTATGGAGTGGACCTCCAGCAGTCCTGCAGCAGAAGGGCCTGTTAGAAAAAAAGCTAAGAAACAGAACAAATAGCCTCAACATCAACAAAAAGGATGCCCACCCAGAGACCCCATCCAAAAGTCACCAACTTCAAAGACCAAAGGTAGATAAATCCACAAAGATGGGAAGAAACCAGTGTAAAAAGGATGAAAACACCAAAAACCAGGACACCTCTCCCCCTCCAAGGGATCACAACTCCTCACCAGCAAGGGAACAAAATGAGATAGAGAATGAGTTTGATGAATTGACAGAAGCAGGCTTTAGAAGGTGGGTAATCACAAACTTCTCTGGGCTAAAGGAACATATTGTAACCCAATACAAAGAAAATAAGAACCTTGAAAAAAGGTTACATGAAATCCTAACTAGAATAACCACTTAGAGAAGAACATAAATGACTTGATGGAGCTGAAAAACACAGCACAAGAACTTCACGAAGCATACACAAGTTTCAATAGCTGAATCGATCAAGCAGAAGAAAGGATATCAGAGATTGAAGATCAACTCAATGAAATAAAATGAGAAGGCAAGATTAGAGAAAAAGAGTATAAAGAAATGAACAAAGCTTCCAAGACATATGGGATTATGTGAAAAGACCTAATCTACATTTGATCGGTGTACCTGAATGTGACAGGGAGAATGAATCCAAGCTCGAAAATACTCTTCAGGATATTATCCAGGAGAACTTCCCCAACTTAGCAAGGCAGGCCAATATTCAAATCCAGGAAATACAGAGAACACCACAAAGATATTCCTCAAGAAGAGCAACCCCAAGGCACATGATCATCAGATTCACTGGGGTTGAAATGAAGGAAAAATTGCTAAGTGCAGCCAGAGAGAAAGGTCAGATTACCAACAGATGGAAGCCCATCAGACTCACAGCAGATCTCTCAGCAGAAACCCTACAAGCCAGAAGAGAGTGGGGGCCAATATTCAACATTCTTAAACAAAAGAACTTTCAACCCAGAATTTCACATCCAGCGAAAATAAGCTTCATAAGAGAAGAAGAAATAAAATCCTTTATGGACAAGCAATTGCTGAGAGATTTCATCACCACCAGGCCTGCCTTACAAAAACCCTTGAAGGGAGCACTAAACATGGAAAGGAACAACCAGTAAAAATGTACAGCCACTGCAAAAATGTACCAAATGGTAAAGACCATTGACACAATGAAGAAACTGCATCAACTAATGGTCAAAACAGCCAGCTAGCATCAAAATGGCAGGATCAAATTCACACATAACAATATTAACCTTAAACGTAAATGGGCTAAATGTCCCAATCAAAAGACACAGACTGGCAAATTGGATAAAAAGTCAAGACCCATCAGTGCACTGTATTTGGGAGACCCATCTCATGTGCAAAGACACGCATAGACTTAAAATAAAGGGATGGAGGAAGATTTCCCAAGCAAATGGAGAGGAAAAAAAAAAGCATGGGTTGCAATCCTAGTCTCTGATAAAATGGACTTTAAACCAACAAAGATCAAAAGAGACAAAGAAGGGCATTACATGATAGTAAAGGGATCAATGCAACAAGAAGAGCTAACTATCCTAAATATATATGCACCCAATACAGGAGCACCCAGATACATAAAGCAAGTTCTTAATAACCTACAAAGAGACTTAGACTCCCACACAGTAACAGTCGGAGACTTTAACACTCTACTGTCAATATTAGACAGATCAGTGAGACAGAAAATTAATAAGGCTATCCAGGACTTGAACTCAGATATGGACCAAGTGGACCTAATAGACATCAACAAAACTCTCCACCCCCAATCCACAGAATGTACATTCTTCTCAGCAACGCATCATACTTACTCTAAAATTGACCACATAATTGGAAGTAAATCACTCCTCAGCAAATGCAAAAGAAAGGAAATCAAAACAACCAGTCTCTCAGATGACAGTGAAATCAAATTAGAACTCAGGACTAAGAAACTCACACAAAACTGCACAACTACATGGAAAGTGAACAACCTGCTCCTGAATGACTACAAGATAAACAATTAAATGAAGACAGAAATAAAGATGTTCTTTGAAACCAATGAGAATGAAGACACAACGTAACAGAATTTCTGGGACACATTTAAAGCAGTGTCTAGAGGGAAATTATTATCACTAAATGCCCACATGAGAATCGAGGAAAGTTCTAAAATCGACACCCTATCGTCAAAATTAAAAGACCTAGAGGAGCAAGATCAAACAAATTCAAAAGCTAGCAGGAGACAAGAAATAACTAAGATCAGAGCAGAACTGAAGGAGACAGAGACATAAAAAACTCTTCAAAAAATCAATAAATCAAGGAGCTGGTTTTTTGAAAAGATCAACAAAATAGACTGCTATCCAGACTAATAAAAAAGAAAAGAGAGAAGAATCGAATAGATGCAATAAAAAATGATAAAGGAGATATCACTACCGATTCCACAGAAATACAAACCACCATCAGAGATTACTACAAACAACTCTGTACACATAAACCAGTAAATCTAGAAGAAATGGATAAATTCCTGGACACTTGCACCCTCCCAAGCCTAAACCAGGAAGAAGTTGAATCCCTGAATAGACCAATAACAAGGGCTGAAGTTGAGGCAGCAATTAATAGCCTACCAACCAAAAAAAGTCCAGGTCCAGATGGGTTCACAGCTGAAATCTACCAGATGTACAAACAGGAGCTGGTTCCATTCCTTCTGAAACTATTTCAAACAATACAAAAAGGGGGAATACTCCCTAACTCATTTTATGAGACCAACATCATCCTGATACCAAAACTTGGCAGAGACACAACTAAAAAAGAAAATTTCAGGCCAATATCCATGATGAACATAGATGCAAAAATCTTCAATAAAATACTGGCAAACCAAATGCAACAACACATCAAAAAGATTATCCATCACCATCAAGTAGGCTTCATCCTGGGGATGCATGGCTGGTTCAACATATGCAAATCTGTAAACATAATCCATCACATAAACGGAACCAAAGACAAAAACCACATAGTTGTCTCAATAGATGTAGAGAAGGCCTTTGACAAAATTCAACAGCTGTGTATGCTAAAAACTCTCAATAAACTAGATATCAATGGACTGTATCTCAAAATAATAAAAGCTATCTATGACCAACCCACAGCCAATATCATACTGAATGGGCAAAAACTGGAAGCATTCCCTTTGAAATCTGGCACTAGACAAGGATGCCCTCTCTCACCAATCCTATTCAACATAGTATTGGAAGTTCTAGCAAGAGGAACCAGGAAAGAA
>CAUYLG010041998.1:0-29892 GCA_963573385.1 Cacajao melanocephalus | reverse complement strand
AATAAAATATTGGTTGGCTGCTTGTTTGTTATTTTCATCTCTTATTCCTTCCTGTCTCCACTGTTAAGCACAATTATTGGCATAAAAGAGGTTTTTAATACCCATTTTTAGACTGCATTCTAGCCTGGGCAATAGAACAAGAATCTCTTTCTCTCTCCCTCTTTCTCTTCCTCTTTCTTTCTCTCTGACATTCTTTTTTTTCTTTCTTTCACTCTCACTTTCTTTCCTCTCTTTTTCTTTCTTTCAAAAAAAAAAAAAAAGAAATGCAGTTTTAAACCATACCAAGCTACAAATCCCTCAGAAAAACTAAAATTGAAAAGACTTAAATGTACAAATGTTGGCAAGGATGTAGAACAACCAGAACTCTCATCCACTGTTAGTGAGGATTCCACAGAATATAGAAGTTAATTATTGTATGCATATAAATGATCTTCAACATACAGAATTCATTTAATGTTAAGAATTCTTCAACTTGCACTTAACATTGTATTATCATTTTGCTTTTTATATACTAACTGTTCATTTCTGATTTATTACAGAAAGCTTTACTCTCAGCACTACTGGTTCCCTTGATGTGTATACACACACATAGACAGATCCTTAATAACTCTTTAGAAACTTTCAGTGATACTGAAAATAGGAAAACTTCTAATTTTGCTCATTTAATTGTGCATTTTCTGTGTATTAAACTTGCTACTGAAGACAACATTCTATTTTATATCACCTAAACCACATGCCATCCAAGTAAATTACTGGTAAATTCTTTATCCCAAAGGCATCTTAGCAGTTTATCTGTAATTTCATGTCATTCTGTATTCCTATTATGCAATTTAAGTACTTACGAAGCTTCCTCATTAAACTCAAAGTTCATTATGTGAAACATTTGTATTTCACCAATATTTACAGTAGTCCTTCCCACAATTATATCATTTACAGCAAAAGTAAGCTTCTTAAAGACATAGATCAAATCTGTATGTATATATTTATGTCTTCAAGTGGTAAACACGCAAATAGTTGACATAAGTATGGAAGAAAAGCTCAGCAAACATTTATTGAATAGATGAATGTATGTAAAATCCGTATTTATACTGGACTATCCTAGCATTTTATTTTAAGTTTATCTTACTTCCTATAGATTCAATGGCCCATTGCATTTAAGATTGGCTAGCTCTAAGATATTTGTAACCACTAAAAAATAAAAATATAGTTTGAAATAACTAGATATAATCATGTATATATAATATCCAAAACTGAGCCAACATTCAACAAAATAAAAATAATAATTTATTACTTTTAATACATTTGAATAACCAATTTAGATTGAGAATAGCAGTTGTGAAAAAAAATACCTTAAGAGTTAATCAATTTGACTTTTTTTTTCCTGAGATGATGGTCTGTGTCTAGTTTTATTAGATAGTTTATTTGTTTTTATATTATTAGAATAAAATTATATTTTCTTTTATCATTTCTTAATAAATATTTCTTATATGCTTATCCTGAGTGAGAAACCATGACTGCTAAATACTCAGAAAGTAGATGAATATAAATACAATACCTATACTGAAAGAATCAGTGATCTAGTTAGAAACATATGCAAACAATGATTCTAACAAAAGGTCATAGGTAGCATCTGACTGATATATATATCTGTGTTATATATAATTCTAACAGCACCACTCTCAACTCTCCTAAGATTTTCTACTTTAATTCATAGGGCTGTGAAAAAGATGAGACAGAACAATCTAATTACGTACCGTTACATGGAAGGGCATTTTGCATATGCTATTAAAGTGACTAATCTGGTGCCTTTGAATTAATCAAAAGGGATATTATCTGGTAGGTTACAAGATACTTGCTTCCATGAAGAGTATCTAACTTAATAACACAAACCATTTCACAACTAGCTTAAAGCAAGGATTGAGAAAAACGAGTGTTGTCATTTTAAACCAGTTAATATGGCTTAGAGATTATCAGTGATAAGTGAAGCTATACAGAGAATAAACATATTTTTTTCTGAACTTCTATAGAATACTATGTTAATTTGATTCACTTTTTCTGGGCTCTGATGTCTTTGTCTACAATTTGCAAGTGACTGCAAAATATAAAATTACAATATCCAAGCACATAATATTTTTATATTGCTACCAGTAGTTAGTACAACAAAATTCAGTGGAATAAACATAAAGAATTCATTACTTCTAATTAGTCTACAAGTCATCTGGAGAAATATTTAGGCCTTGACTGGGCTTGCTTACATGTCTGTGTAACTGTAGATGCACATCTAAGCTGACTACCATTGGGCTGTGTCACATATTTTGCTATAGTTTATTAGAGAGCCTCATCTAGAAAAACTGACCTGCACTTCAAGATGGCTTTTTATCCTGCAAGCTATGTCTGCCTCTTCATCAAGGTAAGCCTTATAAACGACAGAACATCACTATCTCTATGTTCTATTGAAAGAAATAAGTCACAAAGTTGTCTCAAATTAAAGCCTTTAGAAAACTGATTTTGCCATTTGATAGTGGCCGAAGTCCAATTGCCAAGATTGTGGGTGCAGGAAGACATAACAACTTGGGTCACAATTAATCCACAATAGGATCTGTTTTCACTTTTCAAGTAAATCCCTACATGGTGATCATAAAAACAAAATGCTCTCTGGATAAAGCAGATAATGTGTGATATGAAAGAATCTGAACAATAGAGACATTTGGTGGCAAAATGGTAGGTAGATGGCTCTGCAAAAACATTTCAAAATATAACTCCAAAAATAGTGTTCTTGCTAACGAAATGCCTTTGAAAGAAATTTTGAGTCTTTGTTTATAGTATTTCTTAATAAATAAAGTCTATTTTGATCATAGAATATTACTTTGAAACATATAATTTGCTATATCCATATTTAATAATTTAGTATCTAATATTTTAGTCTACAACACGATAAATTATGCAGAGTAATAATTTATGTTATTTTTATGCCACCGCAAATTTCACCTCTCCCTCAACCTGCTCACCATTGTTTAGTTTTAGTACGCATTTTAAAATAATCATTCAAGTATAACATTTTTAATTTACTTATTTTGAGGATTGTATTATTCCATTTTCACACTGCTATAAAAAACTACCTGAGACTGGGTAATTCATAAAGAAGAGCAGTTTATTTGACCCATAGTTTTGCATGGTTAGGGAGGCCTCAGGAAACTTAAAATCATGGCAGAAGGTGAAGGAGAAGCAAGCACCTTCTTCACAAGGTGGCAGGAGAGAGAGTGAGAGTGAAGGGGGAAATGCCACACGCTTTGAAACCATCAGATCTAGTGAGAACTCACTCACTATTATGAAACAGCAAGGAAGAAATCTGCCCCATGATTCAATCACCTTCCACAGGGCCCCTCGGACAATTTGACGAAAGATTTGGGTGGGGACACAAATCTAAAGTATATCAAGGATTAATTGTTATCTGATCAAAATAACATGTATATACATGCATTCTTCTTTTCAATTTTATTTTTCTACTTCTTGAAAAAAATCCATTTTTATTGTTCTACTATTAACTGGATTGAACTAGAATAGCAAAGCAGAATGTTTAGGATGCTTAAAAGTGATATAAATGTTTAGAATTTTTTTTCTGAAAGCAGTCACATAATACTTGATAATTACACAAATTAAAAAAAAAGTTGTAGGGTCAATAGCAGACTCTTGGATTTTTTTTTAATAGGAACTTAGCAGAAACCATTGTTGCTATGTCTTCCAATATACAGAATATACTATGGTTTGAATGTGTTCCCCAAAAAGCATGTATTGGAAACTTGATTTTCAGGTGCAAGTGATGAGATCATAAGGGCTCTACCCTCATAAATGAATTGACATGGTTATTGTAGTAATAAGTTCTTTATCATGAGAGTGTGTCTGTCACAAAAGTAATTTACACCCTCTCTGACTCTCTTGTAATCTCTTGCCCTTCTGCCTTCTGTTATGAGATGATACAGCAGGAATACATTTGCAAGATGGGGGTTCCTTGATCTTAGACTTCCTATTCTCTGGAGTTGTAAGGAATACATTTATTTTCTTTATAAATTACCCAATAGCATGTATTCTGTTATAGCAACACAAAATGCACTAAGACAAAAGTTGTATAATCTAACATTAACAGGTAGCCCACCTGAGATTCTATCTAAAAAAGTGTATAGCAGCTCCACACAGTGCAACATGGGCCACGTGACATATAAAGTAGATAGTAGCCCTGAATTTACGTGTTCCAAAGCCATCTGATTTATCTCCAAAACTCTAAAGATCTAGATTACTGAGCTCTTGTTTGAAACAGAAACAAAATATTGGCCTTAACGGTTAGTAAACTATAGTGAGACCTGGAGCAAGGTATTTCCCGCAATGCAAACATGTATCTCTTTTTAATAAATTATTTCTCCTCACTGTGCATGTACTTCATTTTATTAATTAATTTTAGGAGTACTATTTGTTTAATTAAGAAATTTCTTCTTGCAAATCTGAATCTCAGCTATTGCAAATCTTTAGTGATACTCAATTCACAACTAAAGATTTTTAATAATGCCCATATATTCAGATATAAAGATTCTTGACTTAGAGCAATGTCATTATTTAAAATATTGCTATGAGTACTTCAATACAACTTTATTTAATTCTTCATGATATCATTTTGACTAGAAAATGTATGGAATATAGTTACTTAAACCCCTTAAAATGGTAAATAATTACCATTTACCTCCACATTTTTAGGAACTCAGTTTGTTTTGGAAGGTTGAGAAACATCCCAATTTTCTATGCTTTCATTTGGCAATTTTTTCAATACTTGGGAGAAAATACGTGGGTACACTAGAAAAACAATAATACATTATTCTTAATTTTTTTTTCTAGATCAGACTGAGGATTGCTTCCCATTTTTATGATTCAAAATGATTCAGGACAGAAATCAAATGTGTCATCATAATAAATTCAATATTTTTACTAAACTACTTATTTAATATATAGCTTACATTTACCTTTTCTACAAAACATTATTTGATTTATCTGGACCTGCATGATGTTGCTAATAAGTGATCACAGTATGTGCTATTCCAGTGCCTCTTCCACCTGTTTGAAGATATTATTTTCTGATAGGGGTACATACTTCAATAATGTGCAAACACCGAAAGCTGTAATTGTAACCAAGGAAGGTTAATGTTAGGATATGATAATGTAAGGCAAATACCATACACCTTAGCATAGTTGTTAATTACTTGTTATGTTAAGCATGCATAAAATTGCTATAGAATCACAAAATTATAGAATATTAAGGAGAGAGACCTGGCATCTACCTGCCATTAATACTATCTATACTATCCAGTAACATAGAAACTGAAGACAAGAGATGAGAAGGAACCAGTCAAACATGTTAAATATTAGAACATGAGTGTCATTGAAATCTGAGACTCTATTTTTCACAAAATCATTAAGAATTTTGATGATTCTAAACATTTAATACTCAATTTTCTTCTGTAAACCAGAGGTAAAATTTTGTCACAAGACCTCCAGAAATTTCAACAGTAATTGTGCAATGTGTTATATAAAATATGAGCTCAGTGATAGTGTTGATAATGTACAGCATTATAAACAATTATGTTGCTTGCAATATAATTATGTATATTGTTGTATATAATATACTTATGTTATTTATAATATAATTGCTTGTAATGCTGTACATTATCAATAATATCATTGATGGTTTATATATATGTATATATTTATGTTCATGTATATTAATATACAATTTATGTTTTGTTTTGAATTACCCAGACCTAAACACTTTGTGGTCTCCTGGAATATGCAAACTGCTACTGACACGTGAATTCTGTCACAAGAAAGGACACAACTGACAGATCTTTATTGCCAATTTTTTGGTGGTTGCCTAGTATAACTCACAGATAGGATTTACATATACATGATGCACATGTGGGAGATGTCAGAATATGCAAAATTCTGGCTTTTATTGTATGCCCTATGCATGAAAATCATTTGATTTACTATTTGGCTCATGAAATCATTATAGTTCTCAACATTATTTTCTCCCCTGTAGTGCCCATCTTATAGATGTTTATCTTTAATATACTGAAGATAGTATTTTTTTGTAAAAGCATACTTTGTGATAAATGCTGTCTTGTATTCAGGCCAATAAGTAAACTTTTATTATTTCTTTATCTACCTAGAATCAAAAACTTTAAAAATGTATTTCTCTAAAGTGTCCCTGTGACTTCCAAAGCTGGAGTCTACAATAACTGTTTTTGCTTCCTTGAGAATGCTGTCAAGTTAAACAATTTAAGTAATGCACACAGAGCAGGTTTTGTTTGAATGTAATTTCTACTTTTTTTCTTTTTACAATTTATTGCTGAAGAAAGCAAATCTTTCACTAGTGTTGTCTAATACATACATAACACTGAGTATACGACAAATACAGCAATGGAATATTGAGTACATCATTCTTATTTTTAAGACTCTATCATGTTCAGTTCAGTTGTGGGAGAAACCATCTCACTGATTTTATACATAGCCATCAATGCTTATAAAAAGAAGTCCTAATATTTCTAGATAAAGACTAAGCAGTCACAAAACCCATTGTTACTAATTATTATAACTGCTTTCTCTACAGTCCACCCTGGAAATTAAGGACTACTAATAAAGTACTGAAGCCTGGAAGACAATCATAGCAGAAATACGAGGAAAATCCAGAACATTACAATAAGACCAGATGGAGAAAAGAGAGAGACAGAAAGAGAGAGAGAGAGAAAAAGAGAACGCAGTTTTATCTGGGAAGGCATTATATGGATGTCTTCCAAAACCAGAGGAAAACCTTGCTATGTTGGAAGTTCCAGAAATTCATAACTCCATTACCTATTCTAAGACCTCATATCCTAGAGAAATGCTAGCCATGTGATTCACTTGACTCTCTGACATGAAATTCAATTAATCACTCTGATTTATTAAAATAACCTATGAGGGAAAAAGATTAAGCAAGCTTAGATGAGATTTGGATGACATCCATAGCAGCTATTTATTATATTCAGCACAGCCTTTCAACCAAAAATGTCAACTGCCAGCAGCTGCTGTTATCAGGCTACACACACATAAGCACACACAAGCCATTCTAACCTGTAACAGTATGGCTAGATTTAAGAAAATGTACACCGTGAAAAACACGAGGATCTGGTATAAAATTAAGGAAAAACGAAATTATATAATGAAAAATAATAATTTGCCACATTTACAATATATTAGGAGTTTTAAATTTGGAGAACTTAAAGAATGGAGAGAAGAATTCCATTTAAAAATGGAATAAATTTTTCATAATCTAAAGAAAGTAAAGGGGCTTTCTGTTCTAGAGATCCAGTGTTAATAAGCAGTGAAAATAAAACAATCACACTTAGATACGTCCTGGTTAAATTTTGAACAGCAATAATAAACAGGAAATGTTAAAACCTTCCCTGATCAAATCTACGACTGTGAGATATAAACTTCAAAACAACTTTCTTTTGGATGGCACCTAAAGCCATAGGTCTGGATGAGATCATACAGAGCTATTGTAGAGAAGGAGAAAAGAACAGGGTCTGTGTTTAAGCTCTGGGAAACTCCAAAATTCAGAAGCTGAAGACTAAAACTACAAAATAAAATCATATTTAAAAAGTTATCCAAGAATACTCATAATGTAGAAAGTAAAACAAAAGTATATATTTAGTAGATCATATAAATATAATACATAGATGCATAATAAATACATAATTCAGGGATAACATATATTCCTATGTATAAAGGAATTATATATGTGCAGATGCATACATTAAATTATGGTGTAAAGGGAAATAGTGTTGAGGAAATAATGCATGTAAAATGATTGACTTTTTTCAGTTTTCCTTTTTACGAACCTCTTCTTTTTAAGTAGTTTAGAAATTATTTTATTTCTTTATTTCCCCTAATTATAGGTTTTTTGTCTGTTTTTAATCTACATTTACTAGAATTTATAGAAACACACTTAATAAAATTTGTGATATTGATAAGCCTAACATTATTTCCAGTGGTTCCCTTCTAGGTATTTTGCAATAGATAGGGATTTATATATGTTCTCTATGTTTCTCTACCATCCTCAGCCTATACTGTTGATAGTCTGGGGCCATGTGAATATGTCTCCTTGATGAAGTATATAAATCTGAAACATTTCACTTCCAAACAGACTTAGTTAAAGGCCAATTGCTCACCCGGGTGCAGTGGCTCACGCCTGTAATCCCAGCACTTTGGGAGGCAAAGGCAAATGGGTCACGAGGTCAGGAGTTCGAGCCCAGCCTGGTCAACATGGTGAAACCCTGTCTCTACTAAAAATACAACAGTTAGCTGGGCATAGTGGCACGGGCCTGTAGTCCCAGCTACTCAGGGATTACAGTAGAATTACAGACGGAGGTGAATTGCTTGAACTCGAGAGGCAGAACTTGCAGTGAGCAGAGATCAAGCCACTGCACTCCAGCCTGGGCGAAAGAGCAATATTCCATTGGGGAGGCGGGGTGGGGCGGGCGGAAAAAAGAAAAAAAAAACACCAATGGCTTTGCTGTCCCTCTCTTTCTCTGCTACTGAAACCTTACAACTTGTGTTTTGGAATGGCAGCATCACATCAAAAACTGGTGGTCTGTGAGTCACCATTTGGAAGAGTGATTCAAAAGGGTTAACAAAGCATGCTCCAACTTTATATGGTCTACCAGAGATACATGAAAATATATAAACACAAACAGGTTGAATTTAAACAAATTGAATAAATACTACATTCATTTCCTATTGCTGTGTAACAAATTCCTACACACTTAGCATTTTGTACAATGCATTTATTATTTCACAGTTTTTGTGGGTCAGAAATTTAGGTACAGTTTAGATACATTTTCTGTTTTGTGTCTCACAAGGCTGTACCTATGCACTGTGTCATTCAGGAACGGGCTCTCATGCTAAGGCTCAACAAGGGAAGAATCTGCTGGTCCACTAGAATGATTGTTGGCAGCTTCTATTTTTTGTAATTGGCAGGTTACTTTTCCAAAGCCAGGAAGAAAAAAAGACAGAGACTCTAGCAAGATGAGTGCTACATATATAAATCAAATGCATATGATAATACATACCCCATTACATTTTTTTTTTGTATTCTATTGGTTAGAAGCAAGTGAAATGTTCTGTCTACATCTAAGAGAAGGGTCTTCCACAAAATTATAGATACTTAGAATTTGGCTACCACAAAACTATAATGT
The DNA here is from genome assembly GCA_963573385.1 of Cacajao melanocephalus. Taxonomy (NCBI): domain Eukaryota; kingdom Metazoa; phylum Chordata; class Mammalia; order Primates; family Pitheciidae; genus Cacajao; species Cacajao melanocephalus. The sequence goes on along the minus strand of CAUYLG010041998.1, from coordinate 20,614 downwards.
GAAATCTCTAAGCACAAGAGGACTGGAGTGGCTATGCCAACATCAGATAAGATAGACTTTCAGACAAGGAGCACTATGAGGGATTAAAAGAGATGTAGCATAATGAAATTACTGTGAATTACTCAAGACACACAAACTCATGTGTGTACACATGTAGTGATCAGACTTCTAAATACGTGAAGCAAAATTTGACAAACTTAAAGAGATAAAAATTTGAATACATCTCTAATCAATTACTACAACTTAAAAGCAAGAAAGTCATAGAAAATATGAATAACATTATTTATATATAGAGTCAATAACATTGACTTTAACAATTTCATAAGAAAATCAGTGAATTGATAGATAATATGAATAACATTATCAGTAATATTGACTTAATTGATATTTATAGAACACTACACAGAATAATTATAGAAAACACATTATTTTAAAGTGCACATTGTATATTTACCAAAAAAGATTATATGGTGGGCCACAAAACAAGTCTCAATAAAGTTTAAATGAATGATAAGTACAATGTATTTATTATGGAATTAATTCTTGTGACCCCTCCAAAAAATGTACATATTGAAACTCTATCCCTTAATGTGACGATATTAGGAGGTAGGGTCTTTGAGAGGTAGTTAGGATTAGATAAAGTTAAGAAGGTCAAGCTCACATAAATGGGACTAGTGTCCTCAGAGTTCTTAGAGAGCTTGTTTTCTCTCTTTACCATGAGACAACACAGCGAGAAGACTGCTGTCAGTGATCTAGGAAACAGGCCCTCATCAGTCAGTGAATCTGCCAGTGCTTTGATCCTGGGCTTCTCAGCCTCCAGAACTGTAAGAAATAAATGTTTATTGTTTAAGGAACTCAGTCTATGATAATGTTATTGCAACCCAAGCTGACTAACACTGTATTGCATACTGACCAAAATTAAATGTATTAAAAATCATTAACAATAACATATCTATGCAAACCCCAAATATTTAAAAATAAACAAACACTTATAAATAATATGTATTAAAGAAAAAAAATCACAAAATTGTATTTGAAAAACATGAAAGATAATAAAAGGATAATAAATAGCATTCCAGGTACTGTGGGATTCAGTTAAAGTAGTCCTTTAAATGAAAGTTGCAGCATGAAATTCCTATATAAGTAAAACAGAAATTTCCACAAATTCCAGATAGACAAAATAATCAGGGAACTAGGAAAGCAAAGCAAATTGTCTCCAAAGTGAGTATAAGAAAAGAATTTGTAAAGAGCAAAATCAGTGATATAGAGGATAAATATCAATAAAGTAAATTAACAAAGTTAAATTTGATTTTTGAGAAGACAAAACAATCGATAGACCCTGAATATAACAATCAAGAAAAAAGAAAGAAAATATTACCAATACTAAGAATAAAATACTTTTTATCACTTATCACAGATCATATAGATGTTAAGCAGATAATGAGATTACATTAGGAACAATTTTATGCCAAAAAGTTGGACAACTTGTTTTATTTGAAATGCATAGATTCCTTGAAAAAATAAACTCATCACAAGTGACGTATGATGAAATATAAAATGTAATTAGCCCCATATTTCTCAAAAATTGAATTATCAACAAATTTCCTTTAAAAAAATACCCAACCCAAATAGCTTAGGGCTGTATACTATCAAATATTAAGGAAAAAAACCTTACTAATATTTCACAAAGCCATTCAGAACATAAAAAAGGAAACAATACTTCCCAACTATTTTCATAGGGCCAGTATAGGCATAAAAATAAAACCTGTTGAAAATGTTGAAAACAAGCAAGCAAGCAAACAAATACCCCTCATAAATATAGATGCAAAAAAATCTTTCCAAAATATTAACTGACTGTATTAAGCAATAAAGAAAATAATACTAGAATGATGTATATTATTTTAGAGCTAAATGATGAGAACATATGACACACGGAGGGGAACAGCATACACTGGGGCTTTTCATTGGGTGGAGGAAGGGAGGAAGAAGGAGATCAAGAATAATAACTAATGGACACTAGGCTTAATACCTGGGTGATGAAATAATCTGTACAACAAACACCCATGCCACACATTTACCTATGTAACAAACCTGCACTTGTACCCCTGAGCTTAAAAGTTAAAAAAGAAAAAGAAAAGAATGCTATACAATAAGCAATTAAATGTTATCCTAGCAATGAAAGGTTAGTTTACATTTGAAAAATCAAACAATACAGTTAAGAATATTAGTAGAGTAAATGGTAAAACTGTGATCATTTCAAAATACAGCAATATTTAAATTCAACAGGAAACTAAGAATATAAAGAAAATTCCTGAACATGATAAAGAACATCTATGAAAATAAAAGTATTGAAAACTAATATCATGCTTAGTGGTGAAAAACTGAATGTTTTCCCAATGTGATAGATCAAAGATGTTCCAAGTTTGAACATTTTAAAAAATCCTAAAAATCTCCACAGAGCATACTCAGATGAGGCTTTCATTTTGAGATAATGGATAAGATATAGCAAGAAAACAAGAGTACAAGCAACATAACGTTGTGCATCTGAGAGCTACCCAGGTACATGTCCCCGGGGTGAGTGTTATTTGTATATGGACACAGAAAGCTCTGTCTCTAGGTTGAACCCCCAAAATTTGGCTGAAGACCTTAGCTAGTGAGAGTTCTCCTCTGTCCCTCTGGTTATGTAGCCATACATGTCTGTATGAACAGTTATGTCAGGTGAAAGCCATTAAAAATAAAAGTGGCTGACCCTGGTGTTACCAGGAATATTTTAAAATTTAACTGCATATCATAACTTTCATAGCCCTCAACTTGGTCAACAGTTAAAGCCAGACATACATGTGTTTCCGGAGATATGGTTATATCTCTCCCAGTCCAGCTTCAAAATAATAGTATCTTCCATATCTGAAAGATATGTTAATTCTTACTACATCTGTGCCTCATTAAAAGATCCTAGTCATAATGAATCAAGGAAGAAAAATAAAAGGCAGGCAATTTAAAAAGAAAGAAAAGTCTCTTCCTTAGAGATGGAAGATTTAATGGTAGATTCCTTACTAGTAGTTTAATAGTGGATTCCTTACTATTCCTATGTGTATAGATTACTGTAACTTGTTTCTATGTGCAAATTACTGTTCTTATGTATACAGCGGACTGCATACCTAGGAATAGTAAGAAATCTACCATTAAACTACCAGAAATAGCAAGTGCATTAAGCAAGGTCAATAGATACACGCTAATATACAAAAATCAATTGTGTTTCTATATACCAGGAGCAAACAATTAGACAATTTACATGTAAAGAGAGCGGATATTAAGTGTTGCCACCACAAGCATGATAAATATGTGAGGTAGTGCATTTGTTAATTAGCTAGATTTAGCCATTCTACAATACATATATAATAAAAAACAACATATCATACACAATAAATAATATAATTTTATCTGTTGATGTTTTAAAAACATAAAAACAATCAAAATATTGTATTAAAATAAAAATAGCACCAGTTCAACAGTATCAAACTCAAAATGCATAGAAATCAGTTATACAAAAAATACAAAATACATTTATGTTGAAAATATCTAAATTTTGCTGACTGAATTTCTTTGTTAAAAAACACCATGAATAAATGGATAAATATATCCTCTACATAGATCAGAACACTGAATATTGTGGGGATAGTCACCTTACCCTAATTGAGCTAAAGATTCAGTATGGTTCTAATAATAATTCCTGCTTCCATAATTTCCAAATCCAAGGATGTTTCCTGGATTTCACAGTGAATAATGTTTTAAGTATCTAGTAAACGAGGAGAAATATGAGTATAATCGGATATGTGATTGAGGCAGAACTTTTATATACTCCTTTAGCAGTATAAAGGAGTTCTATAAACTCTAGCTCTGCCTCTAGTTCTATAAAAAATACATAGGGTACCATTGTCTTTATATTTTAAAACAATCTATCATTTATTTAATAAATATTCATTTATCTGCTATGAATTATGTATGATTCAAAATAATACTTATAATAATTTTTATCACATAAAGTTAACAACACCTAAATGCTGATATGAAGTTAATAAATTTTATGTCACATGATAAAGGAAAAAGGAAATAAAATGAAGGTATTTTCTTACTACAAGTGTATACAAGCACAGAAATGTTTTTAACAAAAGGAAGAGGAAATACTCACGATGTAGAAGGTAAATACTGACACAAAGAGCTTACATTCAAAAAGAAAATATGTACATTATGTACAATGAAGTATCATGAAACTATGTACAATGAAGTATCATGAATTTCCAAGTGATATTTCCAAATAAAAGTAGACAGAAGTAGGTAGAATGAACAAAACTTTGTAGCTGATCACATGTAGGTGTGACATGGTAAAAAATAAGGATTACAATGACTACTTATTGTTACTCAACTAAATAAACAGAAATACCATATATTAAGATGGAAAATGTATTAGTTAGTTTGGGCTGCTATAACAAACTACCATAGACTGGGTGGCTTAAACAAATATTTATTGCTTGCAGTGGACTGATTTCATCTTGATACTCCCAGTCAATCACTCCAGACAACACTGTAACTCCCTTAGCCTGTTGACTTAAAGGTAGGAGGAGCCCAAAGTGTCCTGGTGGCAATCTTAACTTCCAGATTAGTGGAATCATTGTTGTGTCTCCTGATGGAAGCAATCCTCCCTCCGTAACTAAGATCTCTAGACCAGCAGAATGTAATGTTGCAGGAACAAGAAGCAAATATTTTGCTAGTGGATCACGAGGGGTGATAGTGAATGATGCACTTCCACTTCCACCTCATGATTTCTGGAGCCATGAATCCTGTCTACGGGAAAAAGTTGCCATACATTGGACACAGATTCAGAGCATACACGGCCTTTGGGAAAACCTTGCCCCAGCCCTACAAAGTATTGTCACCTAATTGGCATTGTAATTGTGACTTCAAAAGGCTCTTCCACCATTCTATAAATCCAGCTGCTTCAGAATGATGGGGAACATGGTAAGACCAGTGAATTCCATAAGCATGGGCCCACTGCTGCACTTCTTTAGCTGTGAAGTGAGTGCCTTGGTCAGAGGCAATGCTGCATGGAATACCATGATGGTGGATGAGGCATTCCATGAGTTCACAGATGGTATTCTCAGCAGAAGCATTGCATGAAGGATATGCAAACTCATATCTGGAGTAAGTGTCTATTCCAGTGAGGATAAATCTCTGCCCTTTCCATGATGTAAGAAGTTCAACATAATCAACCTTTCTCCAAGTAGCTGGCTGATCACCCTGAGGAATGATGCCACATTGAGGGCTCAGTGTTGGTCTCTGCTGCTGACAAACTGGGCACTCGGTAGTGGCTACAGTGAGGTCAGCTTTGGTGAATGGAAGTTTATATTGCTGAGCCCATGTGTAACCTCCATCTCTGCCACCATGGCCACTTTGTTAATGGGTCCATTGGGCAATGATCGGGGTGGCTGGGAAAAGAGACTGAGTGGTGTCCAGAGAACTGGTCATACTATCAACATGATTATTAAAATCTTCTTCTGCTGAGGTCACCCATTGGTGAGCACTCACATGGGATACAAATATATTCACAGTTTTTGACCACTCAGAGAGGTCCAACCACATACCTCTTCCCCAAATTTCTTTGCCACCAATTTTCCAATCATGCTTCTTCCAAGTCCCTGGCCATCTCTCTAAAGCATTGGCTACAGCCTATGAATCAGTATATAATCGCACATCTGGCCATTTGTCCTTCCATGCAAAGTGCACAACCAGGTGCACTACTCGAAGTTACCTACTGGGAAGATTTCCCTTCATAACTGTCCTTCAGGGATTTTCTAGGAAGGGGCTGCAGTGCTGCAGCTGTCTACTTTCAAGTGGTGCTTATATATCATGCAGAACTGCCTGTGAACCAGGCCCTAGTCTTCTGTTCTTCTGTCAACTGATCATAGGGAACCCCCCATGAGGCCAGTGGTGCAGGATGGGGCAGGAGTGGAAACCATGGTCATTTGAGCTACTTTCTCATGTAACTTACTTGTGCCTTCAGGACTTGCTTAAGTCTGATCATGTACATACCACTTCCATTTGATGATGGAATGCTCCTGTGCACAACACATTTTATCGCTAGATGGGTCAGAAAGTACCCAGTTCGTGATAGGCATTTCAGGTCACATGGTGACTTGATGACCCATAGTCAAATGTTCAGTTCCCTCCAAAGTCCAATAACAGGCCAAAAGCTGTCTCTCAAAAGCAGAAGATGGCAGGGCCTTGCTCCAAAACCCGAGAGGCCTCCACTGTGATTCACCTATGGGGGCCTAAAAAGGCTCCAAACAGCATCCCCATCTGCCTCTGACACCTCAAGCACCATTGGATCTGCTGGCTCATATGGTCCAAGTGGCAGAGCAGCTTGCACAATAGCCTGGAACTGTTGCAGAGCCTTCTCCAGTTCTGGACCCCACTCAAAACTGGCAGCCTTTCAGGTCACTTGATAAATGGTCTGAAGTAACACACCCAAATGAGGAATGTGTTACCTCCAAAACCCAAATAGACCCACCTCTTCCTTGGTTGTAGGAGTGGCCAAATGCAGCAACTTGTTCTTCACCTTAGAAGAAATATCTTTGCAGGCCCCCACACTACTGGACCCCTAGAAATAATACTGATGTAGTAGATCCCTGAATTTTAGTCAGATTTATTTCCCATCTGCTGGCATGCAAATGTCTCCCCAAAGTCCAGCGTGTTTGCTACTTCTTGCTCACTGGATCCAATCAGCATAATGTTATTAATGTAATGGACCAGCATGATATCTTGTGGAAGTGAAAAGCAATCAAGATCTCTTCGAACAAGATTATGACACAAAGCAGGAGAGTTTATATAACCCTTAGTTCGGACAGTAAAGGGAATTTCTGGCCTTGTCAGCTGGAGGCAAATTGTTCCTGGTGGGTTTTATGGACAGGAATGGAGACAAAGACATTTGCCAAATCAATGGCTGCATATCCAGTACCAGGAGATGTGTTAATTTGCTCAAGCAATGAAACTACATCTGGTACAGCAGCTGCAATTGGAAGCATCACTTGGTTAAGCTTATGATAATCCACTGTCATTCTCCAAAATCCATCTATCCTCTGCAAAGGCCATATGGGGGATGTGGTGAGAATCATCACCCCTGCATCTTTCAAGTCTTTGATGGTGGCACCAATCTCTACAATTGCTCCAATAATGCAATATGGGTTTTGATTTACTATTTTTCTAGGTATAGGTAACTCTAATGGCTTCCATTTGTCCTTTTCCTCATCTACCAGTCAGAGAGCCAATTTGGGGTTTCTGCCAGTTGCTAAGTATGTCTGTGCCAATTATGCATTCTGGCACTGGGGAAATGACCACAGGATGAGTCCAGAGACACACTGGATCCACTGTAAGTCAGACATGAGCTAAAACTTTATTAATTACCTGACCTCCACGAACACCTACCTTAACTAGAGGATCGCAATGACATTTTGGGTCCTCTGGAATCAATGTCAGTTCAGAGCCAGTGTCCAGTAGTCCCCAAAATGTCTGATTACTTCCCTTTCCCCAGTGCACAGTTACCCTGGTAGAAGGCTGGAGGTCCCCTTGGGGATGGTTAGGAGAAAAATTAACAGCGTAAATTGTCAGGAATGTAGTGGGGTCCTTCTCAAGGGGATCCAACCTCCCCTTCATCCAAGGGGTTCTGGGTTTGTAAACTCGCTCAAGTGTGGAAATTGATTGAGGGGCTGTGATTCTGTGTTTTCATAATTCAAATTAGTCTTTTGTCAACTTGATCTGAAAGTTCTCTGTTTATATGAAATAATAGGAATGCAGTAGCCTTCCTATCAATTTTACTTCTAGGAATACTGTAATTAGCTGATGCCAGAGCTGTACATGAGTCAGACTATTCTGATTGCTGCTTTGCCTCTGCTGTTCATTACGATAGCTATGCCCAACTTGCCTTTGATTGTTGAGTGACACAACTTGGCCCCTGCTACCTTGGGATCCAATTATTTCTATTGCCTTTAAATTCTGTAGTTCATTGACTGCAGTTCCCACTGTTAGATCTGATGTACAGGGAAAAGCAATGACAGGGTTCTTCCAAGATCCAGGTGCTGCCTTCACACATCTATTTCACAAAGCGTTGGTCAAGGGTGTATCTTCTAGACTCTCCCAGCTGGGATGAGCAAATCTAAAGTGACTAATCCACTCCACCATCTCAATCTCCCTAAGCCTTTGGATCCTTTCCCCTACATTAAACCAAGGAAAATCAGGCATTTCCAGCTCGCTCACAGTGGGCCATCTTTTAATCCATATTTCAGCTAACCAAGAAAATCAACTATTAGAACCTTTTTTTTTAACTCCCAAGCTACATTACTGAAGATGGGAAAGCTGTTTCTTCTGGCAAAAAAGTTCACCAGAGTTTACAAGCTCAGTGTCCTCAGTTCATCAGAGTCCTCCCATAAGTCCTCATTCCAAGTTGCAGCGTCCCATTCTTTCCCAATCAATGCCTTCACTTTAACAGTAGATGTCTGGTGATGCTGTCCATGGATTTTTGATTCCAGATCAGCCACTCATATGATAAAAGTTTGTGTCTTATTTTCCACAATTTCAGCTCTTTCTCTACAGAAGATAAGATTCACACTCAGGGCAATCTTAGCAGATTTGAGGCTCAGTATCTGCTTCTGAAGCTGGGAATTAGAATCCCTGAGTTCATCATTTTCTTTCATCACTTGACCCAGTAAACTTAGGAGCAACCAATCAACTTCATTATGTTCCTTGGATCTCCATATATACTCAAAGGTAATACGTATAGAATCACTAAACTCCTTGCCTCTCACAAGCAGTAAATCAGTACTGTCAAATGCATTTATTTTGCATAACTCTCTAAACATTTCATGCCAATAACTATCAGTGTTTGCCATGCTATTAGAAGTAGAATCCTTAGCATTTTTGGGTCGAATCATATTAAGCAGTCAACTCCAGAAACCCCAAAACCACGAAAGAATTACATCCTTAATATTCTGTTCCTTTAGAATCATTCCTGGTACTAAAACCTATTAGTCAGGGTTCTCTAGAGAAACAGAACTAATAGTATAGATATATGTAAAGGGATGTTTATTAAGAAGTGTTAAACTCACATGATCACAAGGTCCCACAATAGGCCATCTGCAAGCTGAGGAGTAATGAGGCCAGTCCAAGTCCCAAAGCTAAAGAACTTGAAGTCTGATGTTTGAGGGCATGAAGCAACCAGCAGAAAAGAAAGATGTAGACTGGGAGACTATGCCAGTCTAGTCTTTTTAGGTTCTTCACCCTGATTTTATCCTAGCTGTGCTAGCAGCTGATTAGATTGTGCCCACCCAGATTAAGGGTGGGTCTGCCTTTCCCAGCCCATTGACTCAAATATTAATCTGTTTTAATCAACACCCTCACAGACACGCCCATGATCAATACTTTGCATTTTCAATCTAACCATCACTTTATGGAAGACAAAAAAAAAAAAAAGTGAGATTTTTAATCCAAAGTAGAGAAGTATTTTCTTACATAGTGAAGGGAAAAATTTTATTTAGCTAGAAACAGGAAAGTGTATTAGTGGTTATTATTTTTGCTGCAATATAAAATGTAAAGTTAATTACTGAAAATGGAAGAAAGGTTAAAAAAATATTAAATATTTATTTTTGAAAACAGAAATGAGCCTTGAATAAAAAAAACTAAGATTGTTCACAGTTTTGAAGGGATTATTGATCTTACAGATATTTGTGATAATTATCTGTCTCTCTGCAATTATTCTATAAAATTGGTCAGTAATGCAGTTGACACATTTTGGCATTTTCCAGGCTTATGTAACTTCAGATATCAGAAAACAAAAATAAAGGTATTGTTTAAGGATAAATTGAATATTAAATGATGGGCTCTAAGCATACAGGAAAGGGGGAAATACAATGTACAAGACATAAGGAAGAATGCTAATGCATTGAATGACCTGATGTGTACCACAACTGATTCCAGTTCCAGTTAAGTGAAAACAGAGAAATTGTTCATATTCCTTCATTTCTGTTCTTCAAGAAAACACTTTCTTTGTATTACCTAAATTTATATCAGAGTGATAAAAATTCAAGAATATTGTTCATGGATCTTATGATTCAAGAATGGAGAACATATCTATTAAATAGATAAATACTGGATGTAATGTATCACAGGGATGTACATATCAGTTATACCAGTTATGTTGCTGATGCAATTAAGGAATAGAAGAAAAAACTGTAAAATATAAGGCATGGTTTTCACTGAAGGAAATGTTGTGGCTTTGGGTTATAATACAGTGAAGAGGTAAAGGGGAAGGTTCTGATTTAGTGCAAGTTCCTTTAATAATAACAAATAATATTTTATGTCTAGAATAAAGTCTGATAAATTCTGGTTAAGTTTTTTTTTTTTATGTTTCAGATGCAAACACTAGGTCAAAGCAGGATTTCTGCTTCTCTGAAGTTACTAACCTACAGAAGGATGAGTCTATTTCTCTTTCTTCTTCTTTTCTACTTTTATTTTAACTTCAGAGAGTACATGTGAAGGTTTGTTACATGGGTAATTGTGTGTCATGGAGGCTTGGTGAATGAGTGATCCCATCAGCAAGGTAGTGAGCACAGTACCTGGTAGGTAGCCTTACAACCCATGTTCCCTCTCACCCTCTGCTCTTAAGCAGTTCCCATTGTCCATTGCTCCCATCTTTGTGCTCATGCGTATTCAGTGTTTGGCTCTCACTTATAAGTGAGAGCATGAAATATTTGGTTTTTCATTCCTGCATTAGTTCACTTAGGATAATGGCCTCCAGCTGCATCCATATTACTGCAAAGGAAATGTGTTCATTTTGTTATGAATAGTATTCCATGGTTTATACATTTTTTTCCAGTTCACTGTTGATGGGCATCTTGGTTGATTTTGTGTCTTTGCTATTGTGAATAGTGCTGCAATAAACATACAGTTTTGGTAAATGATTTATTTTTTTAAATAAATCATTTATTTATTTTTGGTAAATGATTTATTTTTCTTTGGGCATTTTGTTTACTTTCCAGGGCTTTTTGGTTGATAGGCTTTTTATTATTGATTCGATTTCAGAGGTTGTTATTGGTCTATTCAGGGTTTTAAATTTCTTTCTTGTTCACTCTTGGAAAGCTGTGTGTTTTCAGAAATTTATCCATTTCTTCTAGGTTTTCTAGTTTGTGTGCATAGAGGTGTTCATAATAGAGAATAATTCTGTTATTTTAGAACTGGAAAAATTCTATAACCTAGAACAACAAATACATATATAGTTCAAAAATGCCCAAATAATAGAGGCTCAATATTTGAACACTAAATTTTCTTAAATTTACCCTTTTTAATAAAAGTTATGTCTCTATTTCTAATATTGAATCATCAGTAATTTATATAATGTTTCAGGAAATAAAGATACAAATATGTAAAAAATGTCTAATGGAAACTAGATTCCTGTATTGAAATATATTTTCTGTTTGTAGTTTTGTAATCTATATCAGTAATTTAGAACAATCTTTAAGTTTGAATAAACGAACAATATTTACAGTTTGTTGAAATAATAAAGTGGAATTGTAAATAAAATGAATCTTTTCACATTATCTTTTGGATATTATCTTTTTACCTAAATTGGTTTAATATGAGACAATCCCAATAAAATAAACACCAAAAACATATTTGTAACTGAGAGAGATATGAATAAAGTGAAAAGAGCAACTACAGTTTGCTTAAGGACATTTATCCACCCAAGAAAACCTGTTACACTGGTTGGATAATTTTTTTAAAAATAATTATTATATCTCTAATCTCTTGTTAATGTAGCAAACATAGATCTTTATTTAACTATGTTAACATTTTCATAATTACCAAGAAGATTACAAATTCAAATACTGAAAGAGGAAGATGTTATATGGAAGAGATGTCATTTTAAACAGATAAGAAAGAAATGTTGACACTTTGGCATCTTTGCTGTTCTTAATAGAGAGAGAGTGAGAGAGGGAGTGTGTGTGTGTGTGTGTCTGTGTGTGTGTGTGTGTGTGTGTGTATCAAAGCAAGTTACAGATTTGGGCTGGGTAGGCACATTTCCCGAAAAGCATATTTTATTGAAAATATTTAAAATCATTGATTACTGTATGTCCAAAGTAATGGGTACAAAATTCCTCAACAATTTGAGAATATTTAGAGATAAAATTTGATTTTTATAAAATTACCAAATGAAACAAGTGTTTATAATGGAAAATTGTATCTTGACTTGATGAACCTTTTAAAAGTTAACTAATAAAAGTGGCTGCCAAAAGGAACTATCAACTGCTCCTGGAAATAGTCACTGGGACCTGCAGTTATGTATTATAAATCAATTTATTTAATTCATGAATATTTTTGGATTTTCATATCCTTTAATTCTTCAACATTTGGAATAAAATCAAGTATAGGACTTTGTAGAAAATTTTATGAAACAGACATAAAAGTACTAACTCTGAGATTACCTCTCTGAAAAATAAACATATGAATTAAAAAAAACACTGGACTGCCTCATTGTGTACGCCTCATGGGGTTAGTTATAATTATAAGTAAGATAAGCAAACAACAGCAAGCTTTTTTGTCTGGCCACACACCACCTTCTTATATATTGCATATAGTTCATCAAAGTACTAATGAAGTTTCTATAAAGATTAAATGAAGGAATCAGTATAAAATATATGAGAAGGGGGTGTGGGCCAAAAAAAAAAGCTTGTTGTTGTTAGCTTATATTGTTCATCACTGTAACTAACCCTGTGAGCCACATGCAGTGAGGTAGTCTGGTGGTTTTCTTTCTTATACTACAATAGTTGTATGCCTGGATAATCTGTGCCAGTTCATGCTGTAGAATCATGCAGTGCTTATTTCACAGAGATTTTATAGAATCAAGAGAAAGGATACATAGAAAAACACATTAAATGTGTAAAGAATTGTGTAAATATAAAGTGCTATGATTGTTATCTAAATACTAGTTCTCATATGTCTCCAGAGAAGAGATGAAGCAGAAATCTTGGCTGAATGTTAAGAAAAAAAAAAAAAAGGAACATAGTTGTAGTAAATCCCAAGCTCATGAAGGAGAGAGGATCTTCTAAAACATAGAATGTGACCATTAAACAATCTGTATTTGAGGATCAACTCTATCTCCTTGAAGATTCAGTTGCTCTCAGGAATGTTGCTTGCTTGAATTTGCGTCATGCCCTCAGTTTATCCAGCCTCTTACCTGGGAAGACATACCTCAAGTTTGGTGTGCATAACCTTGTTCGATTTGGTACCATGCCACATCTTAGTACCATGCAGCATGGTCCTCTCTTCATCTTCCCACCCTTCCACTTTTTCTACTGGATGAAGCCTTGTCTACAAAGTAGCTCTGCATAGTGGTTCCCTCCAAGAACACTAAATGAAAATCCCAAGCAAGATTCCACCTCACTTCTCTTATCTAAGAAAACTTAACATCTCTACCATGGCATGGAAAGGGAAAAATTTGAACAAAAGTATAACATTTCACTCCTGTGATTTCTTTATGTTTATTTTTTCACAGTTGTCTATGAGTGATTCCTTTTTCATTCTCCTTTTAACGGCCTCTATCTACAACAAAGCACAAATATACAGGCTATGATGTCAGAGATGAAAGGATGCCTCTCAATAGTAGGAAAAATGCTATGAACCGAGACCTTTTTGACACACTAAATGAAGGAAAAATATTATAGAAAATATTTTATCAAAACAACTCGATGGTCTTTCACATTTTGTTACCTCAAAACCCTTCACATTTATTTCAAAAATATTTCAAATCCTCCCCCTTATATAAGCAAGAGCACAGTCTCTTTTTTTATATATAAACTAATTTGGCAATGTCATAATCTTCAGCCTCCTCCTGCCTTCTTAATCTGAGAAAGAAAAAACAAACACAGACATCTAGGGTCCACCAGAAAGAAACTTTCATTATGAGAAAGGCTAGCAAGAAAAGTACCTTAAAATTTTTTAAAACACCTTCTCTTACAGAGAACTTACTCCTTAATCATTATGCATACTATTGACTAAGAATATGGATATAATTTTGCATTAAAAAGCTGAAACAATATGTAATTTGCGAAAAATTTAAGAAAACTAAATATCATTTTTACATGCTGCATTTTTTTTTTGCTGTCACTTAGGAAAACAAATATTAAGAGAAAAACTCAGTTTAGATTAACTTGTAACTTCTTTCCATTAGACAATCTAATTTCTCAAAATAATATTTAATGTCCCATAGCCATTTTAGTAAAAACAGTATACTATCAATCCAGTGATAGGAAAGAATTTCAGAGAAACTGCCAATGGAGTAGGTTATGAACATGAATCCTAAAACTACTAGGAAATAGTCAATCTGTTGTAACAAAGGTAATGTTAATCTCTGCACAAATCATAATGTGTACTGATTAATCACCGAGCTGCTTGCAGACATGCAAATTATTGGGGATGAAAAGGTTTATGCTAATGGCATAATGGCGAGGTAAATAAAACAGAATTATGCTCAATGAGGGCAGTGACTTTTTCATGTTCACTATCGTTAGAGTTAACCCAAAGCTTAAGGAGTCTTAACCAATCACTGAATAAATGCATTTTTTCCCCTAAAGAGAGAATCTAATTTATAGTTGTGATATGTGTTCTCTACCATTGCTACGACAAGTTACCACAATGTTTTTATTAGCTCACAGTTCTGTAAGTTGGAATTCTGACAAAGGTCTCAAAAGGCTAAAATTAAACCATCAGTATGTTTCTTTCTGTGCTCTGAAGATAAATCGGCTTCCAAGATTACGTCCTAAGAACGTAATGGAGCTAAAAATCTAGAAAATCGGGGGGGTGTGTGCGTGTGTGTGTGTGTGTATTTAAAATAGCTGTGGCAGTTTAGTGCAATATAGACTGGATAAGGGGGCATAATGCTGACAGATTAGAAAACAATAAGGAAATAATTTAGGTATCTTATGAATAGAACACCCCATGGTAAACTTCATATGCTAATGTAGTTCAACTCATTTTTATCTGTGAATGTCACAAATATAAATATAGGTTAAAGCAGAATTCAATTGATTCTTTGGGCAGAGATTTTACTTTGGAATCAGAGTGACTTCTTTATCTTCATGCTGCTTTTTCCTTTCCCTTGCTCATGTTGGTTGGGCATATTTACTGCTTTCATATTTTAATTTTTATTCTATGCATTTACTTATGTTAACAGTATCAGATTTTGGAAGATAATTCAATTATCTTCCAAAGATACTTTCCCTTATTACTTCAGTATCAGAAATTTATTCAAGTATTAAATGGCACTGATTCAATTCATTATTATTGATGAAAGCAAAAAATTGTCATCAGGTGAATTTGTGTTTATAATTCATGGTCATGGGAAGAAAAAACAATACAGTTCAGGAAAATGGATGCTAGTAAAAAAGCATACTTTAAATATCTGTTTGTATGTTCACAGTTAAAATAGTACTCCAAGGATATTACTTTATATAGATCCAATGACAATAACCATCTTGCCATAAATTTATTTGGTAATTGCATGATAGTATTGCAAACTCATCACTGCTGACCTCAGACAGCTTTCACAAACATGCACCAACAAACATAGTCACAACATACTGGCCTTGTTCCATATGTTATTGATAAAACGGCATACCACCTCAATAAGAATAAGCAAGGGAATAACTGATTTTTAATGAAATACTGAATTTTTAAATACCTACATGACCTTAAATAGATAGCTTTGAGTTACTGTATTTTACATAAATAAAAACAGCCTTTCTCTTTTTCTAGTGTATTTTATAGTACACGAACTATTATACTGATTTTACTGCATCATAATAACAGAAACAACAAAAACTAGAGAAAATATACAATAGATTGTTGGTCTTAAAATATATTTTTAAAAATCAATTAAACATCATACGTTTAATGTTTGCTAAATGTACTTCAGTGTGTCAGTTTTATTGTTACATATACAGTTCACATTGGTTGGGGCAAGCAATAAAGCAAATAAGAAAAAAGCATAGTAAAACATAGGATGATATATACATGGAGAGGATGAGAGATAAAGCAAAAAATGGAATATGGATAGTCAAAAAATGGGATATGGAGTGTGTGTGTGTGTTTTTGTGTGTGTTTTTGTGTGTATACGTGTGTGTGTTTGATGGGGTTGGATGCAGAGAAACCTTAAAACATTACAATTATGAATGGCAAAAGCTTTCTTGAGTTCCTGACATATGGGTAAGACCTAAACATATGAGGATGAGCCTTGTAGATTTCTGGGAATGAGCATTCCTAGAAAAGAGAAAGCAAATGCAAAATCATAATTTTAGAAGACAGTAGTGTGATGGTAAAGAGACTCTAAAAAATTAAAAAGCCATGCTTCTTGGTGATTGATAATTTCTGTTGTGTAAATATTCACACCACAAATAATTTTCAAGCTACTGACATAATACTTCAGAATTCGGAGTTGGAATGTGATGTACACAGTTGAAATGAGAGCTTGTTCCAGTGGCTTGAGCATGCCACTGGAAGAGAGTAATACGATTTGAATTCGAGGATATAAGGGCCAGATGGGGATGAGATAATATAGAGGCTTCTAGTTCATTAAAGGTTCTCAGTTTCTCTCTGTGGAAATTAGAAAATTATTGGATGGATTAAAGTCTGCTTAACTCACAAATGATATAATATAAAACTATAGGAATCATTAATTCCCCAATTAGAATTTATGAAGTATTCCTTCCTCATTAAATCATAAGAACTTGTGAAAGTTAAACAAATTTCAAATTTATAGTTTTAAACATCACATGGAGAGCCAGATTAAATGGTGAGTCAATTAAGGAAAAATCTACAGAGGGCACACAAGGTGCCATTTACCTTGGTTTTTAATTTTGATGAAATCTACAAGAACTACTCATTTTCACCTTCCTGGTCATCGATAAATTTACACTGAATTAATAATTAATGCAATAGGATCAAAGAAGCAACAACTGTTTAGCGTGTTTACCATGGTTGGAAAATGTGTTGTGCTAAACATCATCTACATATTATTGATAGCTTCCTCTGCTTTTCCAATTGTGTCCATCTGAAAACGTAATATTTCATCAAGCCCACTATTCTTATTACACTCTGCCAAACATTCCTCACTATTTGGCAGTGATAGCAAAGATTACCATCCAATATGACAATATGAATAACATCACCTTCATTATCTCATGTAAAAAAAAAAGGGAGTCTATATCAATTAATCAGTCTCACATGACCCCTTAGTATCTCAAGGGAAGGTGGTCACTTTCCCCAAGGCCAAGTCTACCTGTGCTCTACTTTCCTCTCCTTACCATTTGTCCCAATACTGTCTTCCATCACCTAGTTTATCAGTCCACCCATCAACAGGATCTAATATAAACATGATCAAATCACTGCAATATTGACAGAGATTCTTATCTATGTTCCATAGAGCTAAAGCGCTCTCTTTCCCTTCATGACAAAGCTCCCAATGTGAAAACAGAGGTTGATATGGTTTAGGTCTGTGTCCTCACCCAACTCTCATGTCAAATTGTAACCACCAATATCAAAGGTGGAGCGTGGTGGGAGGTGATTGAATCATGGGGGCGATTCCCCCTCAGTTCTGCTCTCCTAATAGTGAGGGAGCACTCATCAGATCTGGTTGCTTAAAAGCATGTAGCACCTGGCCTCTCTCTCTCTCTTCCTCCTGCTCTGGCCATGTGAAGATGTGTCTGCTTTTACTTTATCTTCCACTATGATTGTAAGTTTCCTGAGGCCTTCCCAGGCGTTCTTCCTGTACAGCCTGTGAAGCCAGGAGCCAGTTAAACCACTTTTTCTTATAAATGATCCATTCTCAGGTATCTCTATATAACAGTGTGAGAACAGACTAATTCAGAGGTTTTAATTTTGCTATTACCATTCATAGATTATCATTTTACTGCCATCTGTCTTCCAACCCATTAGCTCACTGAATTCACTAACTGGAGTCATCAAGCATTTCTTTCTTTCTTTTTTTTTTTTTTGAGAAGAAGTTTCGCACGTTACCCAGGCTGGAGTGCAATGGTGTGATCTCGGCTCACCGCAACCTCCGCCTCCTCGGTTCAAGCAATTCTCTTGCCTCAGCCTCCTGAGTAGCTGGGACTACAGGTGTGTGCCACCTTGCCCAGCTAATTTTTGTATTTTTAGTAGAGACGGGGTTTCACCATGTTGACCAGGATGATCTCTATCTGTTGACCTCGTGATCCATCCACCTCGGCCTCCCAAAGTGCTGGGATTACAGGCGTGAGCCACCGTGCCCAGCCAACAATTTTTAAAAAAGGACCATATGACTGGGTGCAGTGGCTCACGCCTGTAATCCCAGAACTTTGGGACGTGACGCAGGTGGATCACCTGAGGTCAGGAGTTCAAGACCAGCCTGGCCAACATGGCAAAACTCTGTCTCTACTAAAAATACAGCCAGGCGTGGTGGTGTGCACCTGTAATCTTAGCTGCTTGGGAGGCTGAGGCAGTGGAATCACTGGGAGTGACTGCTGGAGAAGGTACCAGAGTGGGTCCACGAAGGCCGCTGGTAACAGGGCAGGGGCCGGAATGGGAGGTGGCAGAGGTCTGGAC
Organism: Cacajao melanocephalus; assembly: GCA_963573385.1. Lineage (NCBI taxonomy): Eukaryota > Metazoa > Chordata > Mammalia > Primates > Pitheciidae > Cacajao > Cacajao melanocephalus. The sequence goes on along the minus strand of CAUYLG010041998.1, from coordinate 1,933 downwards.
ATCCTCACAGGGCAGACTCCAGGAAGAGCTCTGGATGGGCTCGGTAACAATGGCGGGGTTGCGGGGAGCCGTTGCCTGCGTGGTGGTTGGTGGGGTACGGACAACTCCACTGACCGGACTCACCCGCTGGCTGCTCGGCCGGCACAGCTGAGGCAAACACAACCTCCTGCCTTCAGTCCCGGCCCCCGCGAGGCGCTCCAGTGGACCAAGCTCTGAGGCGCGTCACCTCGATTCCGCGCAGGCGCGTTTAACTCCTGCGCGCCTCCCGCCCCTTAGCAACTCTCCGGCATCATTGGGCTCAGCAGTAGCCAATGAGACAGGAGCCGCTAGCACACGGACCAATCGGCGGCGGCAACAGTGCGCAGTGAGGTTGCCAGGAGGCGGGACGAGGTGCATGCTAGCCTCGCCACGCTAGCGACGGCGGCGAAGAGTGTGTAGGTCGTGGTGGGCGCTCCTTCGAGGCAAACATGGAGTCTTCCAGCGATGACAGGTCAGATAGGGCCGTGGCAGGTCTCCTCCTGAGTGAGGCGCAGGGATGAAGCCAGAAGGCAGAGGTCCTCTCCGGGAGTCCTGCGGGGTGAGGGCTGGACTCGGGACTTGGCGACCCAGGGAGGGACTGGTTTTGACTGACCCCTCGCCCCACTCGTGTGTGGGGACCCCTTTCTCAAGTGAAGCCGCGTCTCTACAGCCCGTGCCATGGACAGAGACCTTGGTTCAGGTCCTTGCTCAGGAACTTCTGTAGTTTTCGTGTTGGGCTCCCTCGGCCCCTCTGGGCCTCAGGTTTCTCTCGGGAGAGATGCGCTGGCCCCACTTGGCTTATACGCCCGATGGTGTCACAGCCGAGAAGGGGACCCAGCCCTTCCTGGGAGGCGGAGCGGGAGATTAGGGGTGACGTTTAGTAACTTGTTCTGACACCGCTGCTTTGGACGGGTAACGCTGAATTTTATTTTTAGTAGAGACAGGGTTTCACTGTGTTGACCAGGATGGTCTCGATCTCTTGACCTCGTGATCTACCCGCCTTGGCCTCCCAAAGTGCTGGGATTATAGGCGTGAGCCACCACGCCTGGCCCCCACCCCCCATTTCTTTAAGAAAAAAAATGGCCGTGTGCGGTGCTGTAATCCCAGCACTTTGGGAGGCCGAGATTGGCTGATTGCCTGAGCTCAGGAGTTCGAGACCAGCCTGGGCAACACAGTGAAACCCCATCTCTACTAAAGTATAAAAAAAATTAGCCGGGCATGGTTGTGTGTGCCTGTTGTCCCAGCTACTAGGGAGGCTGAGGCAGAATTGCTTGAAACCAGAAAATGGAAGTTGCAGTGAGCTGGGATCACACTACTGCAATCCAGCCTGGCAATAGAGTGAGACTCTGTCTCAAAAAAAAAAAAAAAATCCTGTGATGTGTAGAAAATAAAGCTATAACAAGAGAGCAAGAAATATTTATTTATTATTTTTTATTTTTATAGAGACTGGGTTTCTCCATGTTGGTCAGGCTGGGCTCCAACTCCTGATTTCAGGTGATCCGCCTGACTCAGCCTCCCAAAGGGCTAGGATTACAGGCGTGAACCACCACACCTGGCCCGAAATATTTTTGATATATGCTTCTGGAAAAACAAAATTATCACTGTTTAGCTTTGCAGGAAGAAACTTCAATAAATCTACAAGGTAGGTATTATAATCTCATTTTACAGAGAGATATGAAACTCACAAATGCCCTAAATGAATTTGGGGAGAAAGGAGGTGAACACCTTTCATATGAGTTTCATATCTCTCTGTAAAATGAGATTATAGTGCCTACTTTGTAAAGGTTATTGTGAGAATTAGATAATAGATATTTAATGTAATTCCTGGCATGCAGTATTAAGTATTCACTGAGTGAAACTGTACTTAAGTGCAACTAGCAGAATGACAACATATTTTAACAGTGTTTCAGTAACA